>JADRCD010229689.1:0-22099 GCA_019843815.1 Montemys delectorum | reverse complement strand
TATCAGCCATTTTGCTAACCCTATTCCTTAATATGTAGAACTATACATATAAGCTGTCACTTTAGAGTTATCTTATTTGTATCCTATAGTGCTCTTTTCATCTTCATTTGACTCTATATAGCTTAATTGTTCTTCCCAATTTCTTTAATAACCCACTGGTTTTTCAAAATTATATTCTTAAGTCCCAATGTCTTAGTATATTCATATAGTTTCTCATGTTATTGATTTCTAGTCCATTCCGTGATCTGATAGCTATTATGTAAGAAATCGTTATTCTTGTGTTTATTAAGGCTTGTCTTATGACCTAAAATGTGACCTGCTTTTGAGAAAGTTACTTGAGCTCCTGTGAAATAGTATTCATACTACAATATGAATCACATTGTAATATTCATACTATCCAATATGAATTTTAGATAGAATGATATTTAGAGATCCACTAAGTCCATTTGGTCCTAGTACAGTTTAACTCTGAAGTTTTTCTTTTTTTTAAAATTTATTTATTTATTTATTTATTTATTTATTTATTTATTTACCTTATTTACTTTATATTTGGCTCACTGCTGGGTCACCCACTCCCACAATCTTTCTCCCATCCACTTTCCCCTTCTTCTCAGAGTGAGTGTAGTTGCCTGGGTGATATCTCTCCTCCCTGGAATTTCAAGTCTCTTTGAGGTTAGGTACTTTCTCTCCCACTGAGACCAGATAAGGCAGCCCAGCTAGTAGAAGATATCTCACACACAGGCAACAGCTTTTGGGATAGTCCCCCTTCCAGTTGTTCAGGACCCACATGAAGGTTAAGCTGCACATTTGCTACATATGAGCTGGGAGGTGTAGGTATAGCCTATGTATGTTCTTTGTTTGTTAGTTCAGACTCTGAGAGCTCAAAGGGTCCAGGTTAGTTGATTCTGTTCATCTTCCTGTGAAGTTTCTAGCCTCTTTCGGACCCAAATTTTTCCTCCTATTCTTCCTTAAGGGTCCCCAAGCTCCAGTCATTGTTTGACTGTGGGTATCTGTATCTGTATGAGTCAGCTTCTGGGTGGAGCCTCTCCGAGAACAACATTCTCCTGTCTGCAAGCATAATAGAGTATCATCAATAGTGTTACAGATTGGTGCTTGTCCATGGGATGGGTCTCAAGTTGAGCGGGGTGGTTATTGGTTGGCCATCCCATCAACCTCTGCTCCTCCTTCCTTGTCCACATTTCTTATTGGCAGAACAAATTTTGGATTGAAAATTTTGTGGGTGGGTTGGTGTCTCTACTGCTCCTTTGGGGTTCTTGTCTGACTACAGGAGGTGGGATCTTCAGGCTCCATATCCCCAATGTAGTGAGTTACAGCTAAGGTCATCCCCATTGCTTCTTGGGCATGTTTTTGTCTCATCCTGGAGATTCTCCCTACTTCCCCATCCCTGTCAGTTGCAGATTTCCATTCATTTTTATGGCCATCTAGCCACTTCTCCCTAAAAAAACAAAATGAGAGTGTGGTGTGAAAAATCTCTCACTGTTATGGTATAAATGCCAAAAGATTTTCTTTGAATAAATTGTGTTGGAAAAATTGGATAGCCACTCAACGAATATTGAAACTAAATCCCTTTCTCTCACCAATTACAACATTTAACTCAATGTAGATTAAAGAATTAAGTGTGCACCTGATGCTCTGAAATTACAACAGGAAAACAAGGGAGAAATATCTTTGGATACAGGAATGGAAAGAATATTTTGGACAATACTCCAAAAGTATAAGCAATAAAAACAAACACAGACAAATAGAGTTTTGTGATATTAAAGAGGTTCTGCTGAGTAGAGGAAGCAATAAAGAGTATGAAAGGGTTCAGTTACAGAATGAGAGAAAGTATTTCTAAATTGTGTGTCTAGTAAGACATTAATGAAATTAAAAATTAAACAGCAAGACTATCAAATGTCTTAATTAAAATGGGAAACAAACTAACATGGACATTTCTCAAATGAGGATACCTAGAAGTGAAAGATCTAGAAAAATGTACAGCATTACTAACCAGGGAAATGCGATTTCATATCAGCAAAATCAGTGAGAATGTCTAACAATGAGGACAAGAACATCAAGATCAAACTTTTTACAGATAATCAATGCTACACACATGTGGAGAAAGGGAAAGCCGTTCTTACTCTTGGTGAACATATAAATTAGTTCAATAAGTATGGGAAAACAGTACAGTGGGTCATCAAAAAAATTAACAGCAAAGGATATTCCATCCTACCACAAGGACGCTGGCTCAACTATATTCATAACAATTTTATTCTTAGTAGCCAGAAGCTGGAAACAACCTAGATGTCTCCTAACCAAAGAATGGATAAAGAAAATGCACATTTGTACAAGGAAGTATTACTCAGATGCTTAAAAAGATAACGTCATGAAAATTTCAAGCAAATAGATGGAACTACAAAAAAAATCATAAGTGAGGTAATTCACACCCAGAAAAACAAACATGCTATATATTCACTTGTAAGTGGAAATTAGCGGTAAGGTAAAAGCTAAACATGCTATAATCCACACACCCAAAGAGGCTAGGTAACAAGGAGGGCTGAATGGGGGACATGTAGATCTCTCTGGTTAGGGGAGATAGATTTTATGGGAGTTCTGGGGACAAGTGAGGATGGGAACTAGAGGGATCAGGTAGGGTGAGCAGAGAAAGAAAGTACTGGGAGAGATGACTGAATTAGGGAGGACCTGTGGGGCAAGGTTGAAACAGTACAATATAAACTCCCAGGAATCTAATGAGAGTGACCCTAGCAAAAAATCTTAGTAATAGGAGAGATAGAGCCTGATCAGCCCTCTTTTAAAATCAGTAAGACTTATAACAAAAGGATTAGAAAGCCAACTTGGCCACAAAATCTTTGATCTACAATTCGTTCTGCTTGCAAGATGTGCTAGAGGAAAGGTGGCATGGAACTTCTGGGCATGGTCAACCAATGACTGGTCCAACTTGAGACTCATGCTATTAAGAGGGAGCCCACCATTGACACTACCTGGCAGGCCAGGACCCCAAGGATGACTATGCTTAGAGACCTAGGATCGAAGCAAACACAACCAGAGAAAAAAAATTAACAGAACTGTCATATGCTATAGACAAAGGAAATGTAATCAGGATATTATAGAGACATCTGTATTTACATGCTTACTGTAACACTATTTATAATAGCTAGGAAATGGGAAAAAAATAAGTGTGTACCAACATCATTAGTGGATAGCAGGAATATGTTACCTATATATCTTGAGATATCATCTAGCCATGGAAAACTATAAAATCCTCTCATTTGTAGACATCTAGGATGAGTTGATGCTCAAGTTAAGTGAAATAAACTAGGCACACAGAGTGACATGAATTACATGATCTTATCCTTATGCAAAATATAAAGAGTCTGTTTCATAGAGTTCAAGAGTAGAATGATGGTACTCAGAGTCTGTGAAGTAGGAGAGACACTGGGACAGTTTAATTAGCGTGTCTAAGTTATATTTAGCAATGAGATGTTCTAGTGTGCTATTGCACAGTAGGATAGCTACTGATTACAGCTAATGAACTGTGTGATCCATAAGGTGCGAAAAAAGGATTTCAAATATTTTCTCCATGAGAATATAGAAATGTTTACCTTGATTTCAACATCACACAATGTGTGTATACACACACACACACATATACACACACATATATACATATGAATTGCAGACACCCATTTCTCCAACCCCCCCAAATCCCAAACTCTGAAGTCTTAAGTTCAATTGAGATAACAAGATAACAGAAAGGATGCTCTGTTGTAATACATCACACACTGAAACAGATTAGATGAGGACAATGGAACAGCAGATGCTGACCAGAAAAATGATGAGGATGACACAAAGATGAAGAAGAATCTGGTCTATCAGTTGACTATAGAGAAGAAAAGCAACACCAAGAGGAGGCTGAGCTGGAAATGAAACAGGATCAGAAATGGAGGGAGCCCAAAAGGAAATGAACCTTTCAATATGAAAGAAGCTATCTAGAATGGTGCTGATAACGATGCCTGTGCTAAAGGAGGGGGAGAGTAGATGAGGAATGAGGCCTTTGTGGGGAGAGAAAGAGAAGGAAATGAGATGCTGAAGAAGAAAAGAGAGAAAATGGATAGAGCAGCCTCAGATGCCCTAACTAATGTTCCTGAGTGTTCAGAATAATCTCAGGCTTTGTAAAAATGTGAACTATTTTATAGACAATATGAGTAACTTGTTTTGTTTTTTGTTTGTTTGTTTGTTTGTTTACTTTTTGAGACAAGATTTCTCGCTATAGCTCTGGGTGTTCTAGAACTTAATATGTAGACGAGGTTGGCCACAAACTCATAGAAATCTGCTTGCATTTGGAACTAAATGCATGTGCCACCATACCTGGCTTACATACTTTTTACAGGAAAGTGTGATTTTGTCTTTTTATTGCTCTAAATAGGCCTTATTAGAGAAAAATTAAAAAGTAATGAAAGTACAAGGGAATGAAAGACAAATATAATGTTTTCTCTTGTGTGTATATGTGTGTGTTCCCTGGGGAATAGATCTGATAGGATCTATGTGCACACACACACACACACACACATACACACACACACACACATACACAATTTATTAAATCAGCTTATACTGAAATAGAATTTTATCTTAGACCTAGAGTCTTAGAACCTTGTAGCTACGCAGTCCTAAGTCTGGGTGCCTCAGAGTTTTGTAGCAGCTTTCTCAAACTGGAGAGGCTGACAAGCCTGTAGCTTCTTTGTCTATGAGGCTGTGTGCCTCAGAATCCCCAACCTGGTTTGGAAAACCTGGAAGGTTCCTAGAGTACCCCTGGTCCTTAGTCAAGGAGGAAGGTGTGGATCAACTAAGGCAGTCAGTACAATTTCTGAGGCCATTCTATCTGTAGTAAGTTGACGTTAAAACCAAGTATCACTCACACATATACAAATAATACATGTATATACATGTATATATATATATATATATATATATACACATATATATATAATACATATATCCAACCACAAACCTGTGACTAGAAAGCATGAGAGGCTTTGCTTCAGGGAGAGGGAGAATACCAAGACAGGAAGGAGCAAATGAGGGTATGGGAACATGAGCAAGTAAAATGATATATATGCATGAATGTATCTAAAAACTATAAAGAATTATTAATTTATAAATTACTATATTATGTGCAAAACATTTTATTGATCCCCAGAATAAAATTTTCTGGCAGTTCAAATTTTTATTTTTTATTCTAATTCAAGCTTACTATAATGACTTTTAGCTCAATAAATAAACAAGATTGCTCCAATGCTGACATTGTTTCAGGGCAATTCATACACAGGGCTTGAAAAATATCTCTAAATTAGGTAAAGCTATAGTTACATATTAAATGTCAGCGGTGTGTCTTCAATGCTAAGTTGATTAGTTTTACAGGTGACTCAGGGGTGCACAGCTTGAGGACAATTTTTTTTTTTGTTTGTTTGTTTTGGCTAAGGTGACTTGGGTACTTATTAGGGAAAGTTCTACCCAGCAATATCACTTCTGGATTTGTAGAGCTATTGCTAAGATTTACAGGGAATTAGATTATTTTAAGTCTTGAGACATGCAAATTAGCCCCCTCCTTCAGTCTGGAAGTAATGAGATGCCAATGACAACTTAAGTTGCTCTGTTTTAGGTTCATGATTTTATTCCTTCTAGAAATTCATGATCACATTCCCTCTTTTTAAAGCAATTTAAATTTACTTTTATGTGTATGAGACATTTGCCTGTCATGTATATCTGGCACCACTTGTATGCAATGCCCACAGAGGCCAGAAGAGAGCATCAGCTTGAATCCTAGTCCACTAGGGGAGCAACCAGTTCTCTTAACCACTGAGCCACATCTATAGCTGCTGCTTTTACTTCTTATGCCATTATACTCCTCTGTGCCCTGAAGTAGTTTTGAGAACTTGTGGGCAACCAGGACGTTTAGTCTCATTCCTCATCAGTCTGAGATAAAGCAAAGCCTAAGACAGTATTTTCTGAGAAGTAGCTGTGTGGATATTGTCATTGGTATAGTTCTCTGCCACCTGCTCTATTTACTGTGTGTTCTTGACTGACACCGTATGAGATACTATTAGGAGGATACAGAAAGAGGAGAAGCTAAGCAGATCTGCCGAGGGAACATCTGTGCTCCTGAAACACTGCGGGGAAAATGCTTGCTGACAATGAATGATATGCTCCAGTTAGGGTATCTTCTCAAATGGGTTGAACTATGAAAAGTAGTCATAACGCCTCTGAAGGCTTCTTACCACTTTACCCTGTAGTTTTAAAGCCTTGCGTGATGCAGCTTTTAACTGCGATATATAAACAGTTACAAAAATAAGACCATTTTAAAATTAAGATATATTTTCTTTTCAATGTCTTTTTAATGAGACAAATAGTACAAATTCTTCCTTGTGTAGCTATTAAATAAAATGTGAGTATCCCAATCACAGTGAACAGCGACGTCCGTTGCTTGATTTGCTCCAAGGCTCCGTATTTAAGGCAATTAATTGCATTTTAAATCTGGACCACAGAAATGTGTCTCCTTTAATATGAATGTTGCAAGGTTTTTTTTTAAAAGTTTGTGTCAGCAAATTAATTGAAACTATGTGTCTATACTGGATTACATTGAAATCACTGAGTGTAAAAGTGCTGCTGCTGCTTTTTAGCTAAAATGGATGGCTTAGCATTTTAAAGTAAAAATTATGAAGTTATTTATGGGAAAACCAAACATGCTGTAAAAGCCACTAAAATAAAATATTTGAGATAAATTTAGTGGGGGGATTGGAACCTCCAAAAGATTATTTTTGACAAGTGAAATGCCTTGCTTTAAGGTTTTAGAAATTTCCATTTTGTAAAACGCCAAACAATAAATGACTTAATTTAGAAATAAAATCTATACATTGACCTTCTGTTAATTACTATGTTGTACAATGAAAATGAGAAGTTCTTTGGCCTGTAAATGACACTGAATGCCTAAGACAACCTTTAACACGTAAGTAGCTTCTGATGGTACTTTTATGAAAAGAGTTTAAGAGTGAGTTGGTATTTTGTACAAGTCTTCTACCTTTTGAAAAGGTGTTTTATTGTAGTGGATGTTCAAGGTGTTATGCATCTCAAGAGTCTCTGCTTCTAACTCTGAAGATAATGCATTTGAACAACTGCATCTTGTATATAGCCATGATTGTTAAAATCAAAAACAAAAATAAAGGATTTAACAGCAATCTTTTCCATATATTTAATAAATATTTATTAATACATTTTAAATAAAATATGTTTAAATTGCAATATAAGCTAAAAAATAGCTATGTTTTTCAAATTCATCCAAGTTTATTTTTCAGTTGAATATTTTTATCCTTTTTAACAATCTTTGGCTTAATAAAAGTTAGCCAGATTCACACATCTGTTTTTGTGTGTATCACACATTGGCAACATATTGCTTGTGTGATATCTATAAAAAAAAATCGGCCTCTTATAGGTATAGTGATGGAAAACAAAAGTATTTTTCATTATTTTTCAAAGGACCCTAACTCAAATTTAACAAATCAAGTCATATCAAGAGCACTTCAACTCTGCCCCATTAAAATTGTTGGCTTATCTTAGACTGGTATGTGCATGGTGTGTGTGTGTGTGTGTGTGTGTGTGTGTGTGTGTGTGTGTGTGTCTGTTGGACTGTGAAAGGCAGTTTGTGTTCTAGTTGAGTGAGGCTTATTCTGGAAACCCAGTAGAAAATTCTACAAGGGATGGAACCGTGAGCTATGCTCCTAGACATTAGGCTCCTGACATCAGGAGCCCTCAACTCCATAATCCTGTGGCTAGTAGTCACGTAGGCAATACCCCAAGATCCTGATACTCTGACTAGACTCCACCCGCACAGTTACCTGGCTACAGCCAGATAGGCCCTGCCCCACAGTTACCTGGCAACAGCAAGGTAGCACAGCTCACTATAAAAGAGGCTGCTTGGCTCCTCTCTCTCTTGCTGCTCTTAACTTCTCTTACCCTCCTACTCTCACCACTCGCCCTCTTTCCCCCCCTCCCTTCTCCCCTCTCTCCAAGTGTCCATGGCTGCCCTCTGCTTCTCTCTATTCTTCTCTCTCTGCCTTTCTACAATAAATATATTAAAACCATGGACTGTCTCTGCTCATCAGGATCCACCTGGCTGGAGCAATGGACTAGGCCTTCCCCTAAAGAGCAGCCTGCTGAGCTATCTGCTGGAGCTAGACAGACTCTCTCCTCCCTCCCCACAGTAACCTGCCAGAGATCTCCTCCTACCCTTTGCCCTTTGGCCCTAGGGCCCGTTCTCAGTTCTTCAGCAACATACCGCAACATCTGGGATGTCCGAGAGCTAAAACCTGTTGTCCCTGGCCTCCATGTAACACAGGGACACCAGAACCGGCTCTTCCACGGTACCCAGCAGTCTGTGGTGTCTGAGAGTAGAGCCCAACTCCAGCAGTTCCACAGGGACACCAGACTATGCCTTTTCCTTACCCCCGGGGGTGGGATCCTGTGGCTTCTTACAATCCAATGCCTACCGTGGTTCCATGGAGTCACACGCACAGCACAGTCCAAGTCTCGTATCCCTCTTTGCCCAGTGGTGTAGGACATGGAACACTTTTATTTCCCCATGTCCTGCGTCCAACAAGTGGTAGCAGAGTATGGATGTGCCCAACACGTGTCTGTGCATCTTAGTTACTGGGGATCAAGCCCAAGGTCTCCTATGTGCTAGCTAAGTGCTCTACTGTTGTGTAAATACTCCCTGCTAAGACACTGAAAAGATCTTTTACTATACATAATTTTGTAATATCATGAAGGGATGATTTGAAAAGTATGTATTCACAGAATTATGGAAATTTTCTAAATGTTGACACATTTCATTATACAGTATAAAAGAAGGAAGAAACATACTGTTGCTCAGTATGTTTCATTCACACAGTATTTCTGACACCAGATGTGTATGTACGATTTCCCTAGAAATCAAACAATTCTCTAACTCATATCAGGTGAGAACTTACAGTTTAACTCAGTTCTGACACAATATACCTGGCTGTCACATCAGATTCAAGAGGTTGATAATCCTGGCCCATAATCCTGTTCACATTTCATGTGATGCTTGTTCACATTGCTGCCTATGCAGTTGACTGATGGGCAATAAGCCAGACATTTCACACTCTACTCTCAGGGTGTTTTTATTATTATTATTATTATTATTATTATTATTATTATTTATTTTGTTGTTTATTTGTTTGTTCCTTTTATCTCCATGGGCTTGTGGAACTCAGATAAGCATATTACTTTTAAGTATTGGTTTATTATATAAGACATTACTGAGCATTCAGATGACTGGCCAAATGGAAGACATATATAGTATAAGGGACAGATGGTCCTGCCTGGTTCTACAGGAGCAACACCCCTTTGGAACAAGGTCAGTCTAGGACATCTCCAGAACAGAGTCATTTGGGAAAATATAAAAATCTCATTATGTTGGCACTGGTTTAATTGCCACTGGTGATTTAATTGGCTACTGGTGAATGATTCAACTTCCAGTTCCCCTAATCTCCAGGAGCCTGGTGGCAGCACTAGAAATCCCCACCTTCAAAGCACACTTTGAGCAGCATTCTAGTGACCAGCTCTCCTGAAGTTGTCTACGGCTAACTATCCTCACATTAGCATAGAAAAGGCAATCTTACCATTGCAGAGTTTTCAAAGGATTTAAGGGCTATATGCCAAAAATTAAAGATCAAATGGATATGCATTCATTGTCATGTATACACACATACAACACACACATAGCACATACAAAACATACAACTCACAACATATACCATCCACATGCAATGTAAAACATAAACAAACAATGCACACAACACATAATACACAAGGCACACATACAACACCCACAAACACATATACAACACACATATACACATATACACACATACATACACATACATACATACATACATACACATACATACATACACATACATACATACACACATACATACATACACATACATACATACATACACATACATACATACACACACATACATACATACATACACACACATACATACATACATACATATATACACACATACATACATCACACAGGAAGTACCCTGGTCCTCTCCTGTCCTTGATTTCCTTTTCTGTGATTCCTGCTACCAGAGGTCAATTTGGGTTAGAAAACACAAAATGGACATTCTATAAATAAAAAAAACTCATAAATTTTAAACATTTCGCTGTTCTGAATACCGTGAGGCAATCTCTCTGTGCCACACAGGACATGAATCATTCCTTTATCCAACATATTCATGGTGCTCATTTTATCGGCTCTTTGTCACTAAGTGGGAAAAAAAAAAAACATACCACATGTAGGACTTGGTGCCATTCAAGCTTTCAGACACCCACTGAGGAGTTGGGAATGTGTCCCTCCTAGATAAGAAGGGAGCTCTGGATCTTATTACAGATCAAAATATCACACACTATTTCAAAGTCATATGTGTTATTACCACTGAGCTCATCAAAACAATTCTTTAAGAGCCAAAGTTGTCAAGTTCATGGTGGTATGTGCACATTTTCTAAAATCTAATTTTTACCTAAATTCTTATTCTATAATTGGCCACCAACACTGTCAGTTTTACTTCGAAGTGACAGGATTACTTTGTTCCTTCTGGAAGAAATATATGCATAAGTATAGTTTGCCTGTCAATTGTTCTTTCCATTTACAGTGATATTTTCTGAATAAAGCCACTCACTTAGCTCAGACTTAATCATACATCCTATGTTACCAGAAAATAAAAGTTTGTATGCATACTTCTCCTGACACCCAGAACATTAAGAAGAAAAATGCACACAGTTTAGATGAAATAGATTTAACTTTTACTGCTTCATGAAGGACATGTAAGTGAAACTACTTCTAATGCTAAGTACACACAAGTGAAATCAGCAATTGCTAGGACAATATAGTGCTAGGGTCTCAATGTATAATGAATGATCTCCCAGTGATGTCCAGACACATGGGAAGAGAACTCAGAAAAACAAGAAACATCTGTATTATGACATAGCTTCACCTTACAGACTCCTTGTGGGTTTTGAGCATTACTTAAAATGAAGCCCCTGATACATATACAGTACAGGACTGCCTGGTCTGGGTTCATTGAGAGAAGACATACCTAATCTTGACTTGGGGCCCAAGGGAGTGGAGAGGCCCACTGGGACAGTAGAGATGGGTATTGTGGTGGGGACATCCTCTTGGAGATGGGGGAGGAAGGATTGGATGAGGAATTGTGGAGGGTAGACCATGAGGGAGATAATGACTGGACTGTAAAAATATAAAAAGAGTAAAGTTCTTCAAAGACATGAAAAAAAATCAATTCTCAAATTCATCTGGAGAGGCAAAAAACCCCAGAATAGTGAAAACCATACTTAACAATAAAAGAATGGCTGGGGGAATCATCATCCCTGACCTCAAGCTATTACTACAGAGCAAAAGTGATAAAAACTGCATGGTATTGGTACACAGACAGACAGGTTGATCAATGGAATAGAACTGAAAACCCATAAATAAAATCACACACTTATGCACACATGATCTTTGAAAAAGAAGCAAAAAATATACAACGGAAAAAAGAAAGCATTTTCAATAAACAGTGCTGGTCTAACTGGCTGTCTGTATATAGAAAAATGAAAACAGACCCATATTTGCTACCTTGCACAAAGCTCAAGTCCAAGTGGATCAAGGACCTCAACATAAAACCAGATACACTGAATCTAATAGAAGAGAAAGTGGGAAAGACCCTTGAACTCATTGACAAAGGGAGAAATTTCCTAAATAGAATGACAATGGATCATGCTCTAAGATCAAGAATTGATAAATGGGACCTCATGAAACTGGAAAGCTTCTGTAAGGCAAAGGACATAGTTGATAAGACAAATTGGAAACCTACAAATTGGGGAAAAAAATCTTTACTAACCCCACATCTGATAGAGGGCTAATATCCAACATATACAAAAAACTCAAGAAGCTAACAACCAAAAAACCAAACAACCCAATCAAAAAATGGGGTATAGAACTAAACCAAGAATTCACAACAGAGGAATCTGGAATGGCTAAGAAGCACCTAAAGAAATGTTCAAAGTCCTTAGTCATCAGAGAAATGCAAACCAAAATGACCCTGAGATTCCACCTTACACCAATCAGAATGACTAAGATCAAAACCTCAGGTGACAACACATGTTGGGGAAGGATTTGGAGAAAGAGGAACACTCTTCCATTGCTGGTGGGACTACAAACTAGTACAACCACTCTGGAAATCAATCTGAAGTTTCCTCAGAAAATAGGAAATAGATCTACCTGAAGACCCAGCTATACCATTCTTGGGAATATACCCAAAAGATGCCCCACCAATGCCACAGTGGCACCTGTTCCACTATGTTCATAGTGGCCTTCTTTGTGATAGCCAGAAGCTGGAAACAACCCAGATGTCCCACAACAGAAGAATGGGTACACAAAATGTGTTTCATTTACACAATGGAATACTACTCAGCTATTAAGAATGAGGATATCCTGAGTTTTGCAGGCAATTGGATGGAACTAGAAAATATCATCCTGAGTGAGAAAATTCAGACCCAAAAGGACATGCATGGTATGTACTCACTAATAAGTGGATAATAGCCAAAAAAAAGAGTACAGAATATCTAAGATACAATCCAAAGCACTTAAAAAGGTCAACAAGCTGAAGGGCCCAAGTGAGGACACCTCAGTCCCACTTAGGAAGAAGAAAAAAGCAATCACAAGGCAGGGGAATGGTTGGGAAAGGGGACATGGGGACAAAGAGGGGTACATGATCTGATAATTGGTGTGGGAAAAGGACTGAAGCCCTGAGGGCAAGCAGAAAAATGGAAACAGGCAACCTTGGGAGGTAGGAGGTGGGGTGGGGGGCTCTATAGATTGTACCAGAGACCTGGGAGGTGAGATCTTGGATGAAATGCCATACAGTAGGGAGAGGGAACTTGTAGAGCACACCTCCAGCAGGAAGACGGGGCATCAAGTGAGGGATAGGGTAGCCATCCCACAGTCAAAACTCTGACCCATAATTATTCCTGTCTGAAAGAACTGCAGGGATGGAAATGGAGAGGAGACTGAGGAAAAAGGAGGTCCAGCGACAGGCCCAAAGTAGGACCTAGCTCAAGGGGATGCCCTAAGGCCTGACACTATTACTGAGGCTGTGGAGTCCTCTCACAAAAAGGGTCCTATCATGACTACCCTCTGAAAGACCCAACAAGCAGTTGGAAGAGTCAGGTGCAGATATTTGCACCCAACCAATGGACAGAAGCTAGTCCCCGCTGTGGTTGAATTAGGGGAAAACTGGAAGAAGCTAAGGAAGAGGGTGACCCTGTAGAAGGACCAGCAGTCTCAACTAACCTGGACCCCCAAGATCTCTCAGACACTGGACCACCAACCAGGCAGCATACACCAGCTGATATGAGGTTCCCCAACACATATACAGCAGAGGACTGCCAAGTGTGGTTTCAATCAGAGAAGATCCACCTAACCCTCAAGACACTGGAGGCCCCAGGGTGTGGAAAGGTCTGGTGGAGTGTGGGAGCTGTGGAGACATCCTCATGGAGACAGGAGTTCACAGGGGAGGTAAGGGATATCGTACACTCGGAGGATGGGCTGGGAGGGTAATAAAAATCTGTAGTATAAAAAAAGAAAAATAATAATAAGTAATAAAAATGATAATTAAAAATGGAGGCCTACAATTTCAAGATCTCTGAGTGAAACATCATATCTAAGCCACACAGAACACTATGTTTATATCACAGAAATAGTATCTATTGGTGGCTTATTTGAATGTGTGTAGTACGGTCATCTCTGAAACCTGACATGAAATACTCACAGGACAGGGCATGATAAAGGAACATGGGTAGCAGCCACAGAAGAAAATAGAATGCTGGGCTCAGTGAGGGGAGGGGACGCCTGGGTAACTACAAGAATGACTGGTGGACGGTCTAACATTATTCTGCTCGTGGACAACTATTTCTATATGCTACATAGAGGGTCAAGCTAGAGTTGCAATGAGTTACCACCATTACAAACTTGTAAATCTGGAAGAGGAAGCTGTTTTGGTACTAGTGAAGACACTAGAAGCTACCTTACATTGTTCACATCGCAGGCTAACTGTTAACAGCCCCAAAACGCTGGCCGTTTCTGGGATCCAGCATCTGTACACTGACCACATTGTCACAGTACAGAAATCCAAACTGGGGATTTGCTAACATGGTGAATAATTAAAATGTTATCTTAATATGCTTTCACTCATGTGGCAGTGTCATACTAGCCAGCAGCACAGAAGCTTCCTTCTCCAGCCAATAGGAGCAAAACAGAGGCTCACAGCCAGGAAATAGGCAGAGTGAGAAATTGGAACACTCACCCCTCAATGAGATGTCTCCATCAAATTCCTAAACCCAGGGCTCAGGACACTCTATGGAAAAGGAGGTGGAAAGGATTTAAGCGTCAGAGGGTAGGGGAGGACACCGAAGAAACCAGGCCATCTAAACTCACAACCGATGCACTTATATACACACACATACAAAGACTGCAGCTGCAAACAAACAGCTCACAAGGATCCCCACCAGATGGGGTCCTAGAGTTGAAAGGAGAAGTGATGTATGTTCCCATCTCTAACCTAGAAGCTATCAATTTGTAGCCTCTTGTAAATGAAAAATTGATTTTCTCCAAGGATTCTCACTGGAAAGACAAACCACTCCTTAGGGCATGTCCATACCCAGAAGTAGATGGCCAACAGAAAATGAACTCAACGGCATCTTTGGAGATTCTCTGTCTCAATGTTGAGTCAGGTCATTTTCTTTTTAACTTTACAGTTATTTTATGTAAAGACCATGATTTCCAGTTTTGAGATTTTTATGGGATTCCTGTGTGTGCAAATGTGTGTGTCTCTGTGAGTATATGTACTTCTTGTGCTTTTTCTTTGGATGCTGGGAGCCACGGTCTTGTGGAAAATTACTAGTTTACACATACAGCCCTGAGAGAACATGTGTAGTCTAACAGTAAGAATATTTGTGGTTGTGGAGGACACTGTGACCACTGGTTCCACGAACTGAAGATTGCCACCTGGCCTTTGGAAAGCCCCCAGTTCTTCCCCGTCCCTTGAAGCTTCCTTTTGTTTTATATTGCCATCCCTGAAGTAAAGTTTTTCAGAGCTTGATCACACACCTGTCTTGCTCTCATTCTTCATGTCTCTTGTCCCCCTCAGTCTATCTCCTCTGCCCTAGGTCCCTGCTGAATGCCCTGCAGGTTGGGGCATTTGAATATTTTTCTTCTGAGTATTTTTGATTTTACTCTTATTCCTAATTTTGGTTTTCTTTTATTTTGTCATTATTCCCTAGATATCTGTTTGTTTTCTAATGTGAGACAGAAAATGTATGGCTCTAGATGGGAGGAAATATGGAAAGTAACTGGGAAGCATAAGAGAGCCATATATTTTAGGAAAACTAATCTATTTTCAATAAAAGAAAATTTCATGTTAAGTTCACACTCCCATATGCTAGAGTGAAAGGAGTGAAGAAAGTGGAAGTGTATCCTAAGCATAATTGTCAGCTCCCACCTACTTATTCCATTTACTCACCCACCAATTTCCTCATCAAAAAAAAAAAAAAGTGAATAGAAAATTAATGGCACTAAGTAGGAGAAACCACAGTGCCTGGTAAAGCATTTCATGCAGATTTAGTTCAGGACAGATGTATAGTCATTCTCTGGTTGTTAACATCTAGACTGTGACATGTACATATTCACCACATTCTCAATGGTACAGAAAACCAAATTGTGGAATTTCTAAGAAGACTTAGCATCTCAGCCAACATAACAACATGAGAAGGTTTGTGCTGTCCTAACTAGTGCTAAAATAGTTTCCTCTTCCAGATTTCCAAGTTCTTAATGTTGATAACTCATCGTGACTGTAGCTTAACCTTAGATTTAGCATACAGAAACAAGTGTCTACTGGCAGAAATGTTAGATAGCTCAGTGATTATTTTGTGTTTAAAACTGTGTTGATAACCAATAATTTATTGCATGTTGTCACTGACCTGGGAATTGTATCTCTGAAAATATGATGCTAAACATAATTCTAATTATTTGCATACATCTAGCTACATACCCCATGTAGTACACAAGAACACTGAGCCAGAAGGTAAGTCAAAGTAAACTATAGCAAAAGGTAAAGTCCAGGAATGGGAAACGACCACTGTAAATGACTGAAGAGTCACAACAAAAATAAAGCTGGTGATAAACTGAAAATATAAGACTACAGAATAGGGAAATGATAATAATGGCTACAATAAAGAATAAACTGTGAGACACTATACCACTTCTAATCTATCAAATGTATATGGCACACCAATAAGTGGGGGCAAAGTTCTAGATGTGGCACAAACCACAGACTGGTGACAAAACAAAGGCCCCTGCCATCATAGTGGTTCCATTCTTTTGGATAGAGATAAAGATTCTTTATTATGCCCTGTTTCTAGTTTATGTGAGGTTAATAAACCCTACTTTTAAAAGGCATATTGAAAGTGAGTTACTATATTTAAATACCATCTTCTCCACAGGACTTATTTGCTCCAGATCTCCCCTTGATTAGCCCTCATCTCCAAAGACTCTAAAGAGTTAATGAACTGTTCCAAAGAGAGAGAAAAGTTAGGTTAGAATTGTAGGGTACATATGTGCTCGATGTATGAGAGAAAAAGTAGAAATGTCCATCAGGGAATGGAGATCCAATCATCTAGAGCAATGGTTTTCAACCTTCCCAATGCTGTGACCCTCTAACACAATTTCTCATACTGTGGTGACTCCCAACCCTAAACAATTTTTACTAATACTTCATTGCTACAATTTTGCTACTGTTGTGAATCAGGATGTAACTATCTGATATTCAGGATATCTGATATACGAGCGCACACGATGTAAGACCATTCTTAAAAGTTACTCAATAAGGGCTATACAAAAGTCTTAATAGCAGGTGGCATGGATATCCTCCATCATCCTTTGATCTTGAGAGTTGTTTCTGCCAATTGCATGTTAATTTTACTCTTGGCAGGTCCCTCAAACAGAAATGTGACCTTTCTCAGAAAGTAGTATGTCAATGCTCCCTGTAGGTATGACAAAGTTTCCGAGGATTAACCTGTGTATGTTGGGAAAGTAGGTTTGCTCATTATTCAGCTACAAGGAAAGAGTAAGGGGATGAGTGGAAGGGACCCTCATTAATTCTTTTGCTGTAAAGGTTTCAGTTTACACCAAAAAGACACATTTTCTAAGTTGTGAAAGCACAACATACCCTAGGACCTGGGTTTATAAGAGGCTCAAACTGAAGATATATAACTTTCTATGTGCTAGGAGCCTCTGTGGAGCTCTGTAGACCTCTATACAAAAAGTTAAAAGAAAAAAAGAAAGAAAGATCAAATACTAACAAGGTGTCAGACATGGTTACTTTCTGATATTATATTGCATACATTTTGTGAGGTTATAGTACCTGATTGATCACAGATCTTCAGCTTGTACAGTTGTACATGCAACACACTAAAGGTTAAAAAATGAGGGAAGATAGATACATGGAATGGGAAGGAGGAAGAAGAGAGACAAACCAGAACGTCATAATAATTACTTTTAATGTTACTTCTAGGACAAGATACCTAAAAAACATAATTTAATACAGGAAGGGTTTGGCCCACAGTTTGGGGAAGATGTGGCATCATGAGCAGGAAGCAGCTGGTTACACTGAGTCCCTAGTCCAACAGCAGAGATGATGCTGGTCCTCAGCTTGCTTTATTCAGGGTGGGGTACCAGTTGGTGGAAAGGACCTGGCCATATTTAGTTTTCCTACCTCAGTTAACCCAATTGACTCCATGGACATATTATGAAGTTTATCTCCTAGGTAATTCTAGATTCTGTCAAGTTGATATAAATATTAACTATCATGAGATGATAAGTCAGGCTAAGAGCAAGTCAATGGATCTGACCTATAATAGTACACAACAAAAAGTGGGCAAACTGAGGCTCCATGTAATCCTCTTAGGCTGGCACTTCAGTCAAAATTCAGCTTCAATGAACTGGCTTTTCAAGTCTGAAGTAAAGGTCATTGGCCTTTGAGCTTCTCCCTGATTTAGGTAAAGAATGAAATGAGCAAATCCTTGTTATACTCTGTTCCAATAGTTTTTAACCTGTAGGTTGTGACTCCTTTAGGGGTTGAATAACCTTTTCACAAGGGTCACCTAAGACCATTAGAAAACACAAATATTTACATTATAATTTATAATAGAAGTAAAATTAGTTATAAAGTAGCAATGAAAATATTTTTATTGTTGGATATTATTGAAACAAGAACAACTATATTAAAGGGTCACAGTATTAGAAAGGTTGAGAACCAGTGTTCTAGATACTAATGGAGATTTTCAAATATAAGGTCCTTAGATTAGACTAAGAATAGCTATGTATAACATAAAAGATCTTGTTTACTCATGAACTTGCTATAACTTGAATTTTCTATGACTATTATCATTTGCCTTACTTTTATTATTTCCTATTAGTCTTACAAAGTAAAGAATTTCATTATGACACAATATATTATTTATAATGTAGTATGATTATATTCACCTGATTCACTTACTCTTTTTACTCTTTCTTATTGGTGAGAAATACCAAAAAAAATGGTGGACTTCTATCTCCAATAATTATATAGAATTTTAAACATATCTTTCTATCTGCTTCTAGATTGATAATGATGATGATACTAGCAACAATAATAATGCCAGTAGTGAACAGTATTTTGGTGTTTATTACATGATCCACTTTTGTCTTGACTCTTCATGGGTTATATCTCAGTTAAGGCAATATTCTTGTTAGCACTTCATTTATAAAGAGAAAGAGTACTAGGAAGGAGATAAAAGAAGGGACTACCTCAGCAACCTTTTGAGAAGACGGGAAAGACAATGGGAAGCTTGTGATGAGTGAGTCTAGTGGTGTCAGTTACTACTAAGAAATAGCAATGGTCAAAGGTCAGGAATGTTTAAAAATGGATATCCGGGTTAGCAAATGGAGTGGGGGCATGTGCCCACACACACCTATGTAGAGGCCACAACAGGATATTAGACATCTTCCTTTATAATTGTATGCCCTGTTGCCTTGAGACAGGGTCTCAGCACTTCAGCTACATTAGTTGGACAATAAGCTGTTCTATGACCCTCTGGGCTGCATCCCTTTAATGCATGGGTTATAGGGACACACACAGCCATGTTAGCTTTTTAAAAGATAATGTTTGATTTGTTCTCATGAGTTTTATTTTCACCATATCCAACTCTATTTCCTTTTTCTATCTCCTACCATATTTCCTAGACACAACATCTCCTTCAGACTTTCATTTTGCATTCCAGTGAATTAAATCATTGCTACCCATGCATGCATGGCTGTGGGGCCATCCACTGTAACATGTGTGCCTGGATTTTTATGTTGATTCAGGGGAATTAAGCTCAGTCATTGTGTTTGCAAAAATGTGTCTTATGCTTGAGCCATTCCTCTAACCCCATTAGTGAAACATTTGAGTGAGCAAAAACTTTGGTCATATCTCTTAGTTCATACACTGTGCTGAAAATTCTCATCTTTAAGCAGTATTTAAACATAGTATTCCAAATTCCTTAAGAAAGGGTACTAATTTATACTTTCTTGTATCTTTAATGCAATGCTTGACATATTGTAGGAACTTAATAAATGCTTAAGACATTCAAATTATTATTACAGATTTAACGGGAGATTGGCCATAATACCCACTGATATTTACTGAGATCATATTCTAACTTTTGTCATAAACTCCAGTCCCAAGAGTTGTTTTTTTTTTTTAAATATGGTTAGAATATTCAAATCAATTCAGGTGCACGCTCATTTGGAAGCTGACAAGGAATGCAATGTAGCTCCAGCTCACAGATGCTCTACCGTGCACACAGGCTTTGTTGGTCGTGAACTCAGACCTGGCAGAGAGTCAATGACCTGCATACCATCCATCAGCTTCACAGAGGTTAGAGTATTAATGTTAATGGCCAGCGATGCTCAATTACCCACATGCTCTACCACCATCTAGAAAAATGCCATTGTAGTGATAAATGGAACATTTCTAGGTAGTTTGAGTTTCTAATTACATTTTGCATGTTGAATACATTTTCTCTCACATTGGAAAGTAACAGTTGGCACCCTCACTTTTTCCTTGTAATAGCCCTTAAGATCTTAGATTGGCTCTTCTTTATGAGTGAGAAAGCTGAGCATCGGTGGAACTAAATACCTTATGCAGATTCACACAGATAACTGTTTGAATTGGATTTGACCATAAACAGACTGTGCAGGTGCAAACAAGAGCCTAAGATTAGATCACAAATGCTTCGATATGAAGTAACAGAGGCAAAGGATTCATTAACTTAATATCCTAACTGGCTTATTTTGTCACTAGATAAAGCCAACTTGACGAGGCTTCCAACAATAAATGATCAAAAAGCAGATCAGGACAAACATAGTCAAGTTTGAAAAGATGTTACAGTTTATAGATTCTTAGAATGTTTGCAGAGTGAAAAGACCTGTACCTCTGTAAAACTACTAAGTCAGTTGTATGAGGAAATGACAAGGGGAAGGGGCCAGGAGTTCCTCATTATCTAAAAACATCCTCTGGGCCTTGCATTTCTGTGAGTGGTTAACATATGTGGGTAGGCAAACAGGGTACTTGATCCAAGCATAGCTCCTCATGGTGTATATCCACAGACAATGCTAGCTACTCGCATAGTGTTTGCAACTAATAATGCATATTTTAAGTAGGACATTCAGGAGTGAGTAAAGATACTCCCCAAACAGAAGAGAGTTATATCTTCAAAATAATTTGAAATTTAAGCAGGAAACACACACACACACACACACACACACACACACACACACACACCCCAGCAAGTATTTCTTGAGGCCAGAGAAGAGCTGGTTAATGGATTGATGCCCATTCATCTTAATGCTGCTTTTTAAAATGATGTCTAAAAGTGCCGTGTCCCAGAAATGCAGGGCCGACAGGAATTCAAAATAATCAAGGTAATTCTGAGATTGCCTATCACTTCTAAATTGCCCTGAGTCTCTCTGTCAGTATAATATACCTTTGAAAATGCTTTTGTTTCTACTGTACCAGTGAGCATTAATATTCTTGGCATCATAATTGGGAAAAGATGAAATAAACAATTCAAACAAAAGTTCAGCATAACATACGTGCCTTAGAGAATGAACAGAATCAATTTTCAGTACCAAAAATATTTAAAGCAGCAACAGAATATGGTCACATACACATAAACATAATTAGAGTTTAGACCCTTCTCTGCTGTTTAATTGTGTGACCTTAGACAAGTCACTGAACCTGTGAACACTAGGAGGCATGTGTAAAAGTTAATGCTAGTAATTGGGTTCAAAGGGTATAAAAAGCTATGTAAATATTAATAAAATCCATTTTCTGCCTGAGAGATGCTTTCTATTTAAGCAAAGCTAAAAGACTACACAATTCAACATGGGGACTCTAAAAGTGCCATAGAAATTCAGGAACATGCAAAATGTTAATAGGAGAGATTGAATTGAGAATTGTAGAAAAGAACATTATTTCACATAGCATGCAATATCAGTGAAAATGCATATCAGACGGATGGCGGGCATTTAAGCTGGCTGAAATGAAGGTCCATGTATCAAAGTAATGACATCTAAAACTACCAGGGAGGATTGAGAGTACTCACAGGCCATAGAAAACCCAGAGAGCAGAAGTTTGGAGTTCATTATTAATCAGAGGAATAATTCAGTGAAGTATGCATTAGAAGAATGAATCTGGGTGTTATGTAGGGTAAATTGGGACATGGAAATGTGAAAAGGACAGAAGATAATTTAAGAAACCTCTGAAATACTCTAGATGAAAGGTAAAGACAAGCCCACGTGGTAGTAGGAAGCAGAATGGGAGGGAGGGACCCACAGGTGTAACAGTTAAAA
>JADRCD010229687.1:0-49257 GCA_019843815.1 Montemys delectorum | reverse complement strand
ACTGTTGCCTGTGTAGGTTGCATGAGCCCAGAATTTTATGTTTGTTTTGCTTAAAGTGGATTGAATATGGGTAAGCAGTCAAAGAACATATTGACACCACAAACCCCAATTCATGCCACAGCATCAGTGAAGACAGAGATTGACAAGGAAGACAGCATAATGGGAGTTGTTGAATGTTTATTAAGAATAGGAAAAGTGAAGCAGATACAGTTAGAAACCACAGGACTAACTATGGAAGTATTGTAGAAACAAGGAGACCCAGACAGAAATAGAGAGAAGAGTCTTCCTGTAATTGAAGAGTAGACATGAGGACAGCCTCCTCATCTACCTGGGCCAGGTAGAGTCCATCATTCCTACTGAGAGGGGCTGCCAAATGCTTACAAAACCTTCTTATAGTAGGGCTACTGCATAACTACAAAAGGATCTCTAGCATTTTAAGGCTGTCTATGTAGGAAAGCTTTTTAAATTAACTACCTAATGTTTGCTTACTATCTAAGTTTTTGATGTTATGAACCTATCAGTGACTTTGAGACACAAAGAATAACCATCATTTTAAGCATTTGCTTATTAGTAGATCATGATAAAAAGTATATGCATTTAATAAAATGAATTTCTCCAAGTACCTGGACATTGCAGGCCCTTAAAACTCCTTTGTGATTTCATTATGAACAAAAATCTCTAGAAGGTTTCAACAATGCTTTAAATATGATAGGGTATAGGCAGAAGAAACACAAAAGAGCTCAATGGTAAACAAGGTATTATAGTTGAAATAAAACTTATTATCATAATACAAGTATCATGGATTAAAATGTCTTCTTCTTGCCTCTTTGAAGACCCACCCTCATGTTTATTCTTATTGATAATTTTGACACTATTATAATTCTTGCTTATATTCTTATTCTTACATTAACAATAGATCCTTTCCAGAATGCTTTTTTTTTTTTTTGAGGTATCGTTAAGTTACACCATGTATACTCCTTTGTTTCCATCCTAACCTTGTGATAACCTAGCCAGACTCAGCTGGAAATCAATGTCCTTCTAGATTCACCAATCTAGAAGCTCTGCACATGGCTGTGGGGAATACCAGACAGAACAACTTAAGAAGAAAGGGTTTGTCTTCCAGGAGGCTTCATTCAACATTGGATGGAAACAGATGCAGAGCCCCACAGCCAAACATTTGGGCAGAGCTTGGGGAGTCGTGTGGAAGGGTAGGAAATAGGACTGAGTGAGCTGGAGAGGTCAAAGACACCACAGAAGACCTCCAGAGTCAACTAACCTGGTCTTATCGGGACCTAGAGGAACTGAACCACCAACCAAAGGTCGTGCAAAGGCTGAACCTACACATTTGTAGCACATGTTCAGTTTGGTTTATCCTGTGGGTCCTCTAATAATTGGAGTGGGGACTGTCTCTGACTCTGTTGCCTGCCATGGGGCCCCTTCTCCTAGCAGGATTGCCTGGTCGGGTATCAGTTGGAGAGGATGCAGTTAGTCCTACTGAAACTTGATGTCCCAGGGCAGTTGGATACCCAAGGGGGCAGTTCTTCTCTGAGAAGAAGCAGTAGTGGGAGGAAGGGATGTGTGAGGGTGGAATGGGGAGGAGAGGCACAACCGGGATGTAAAGTGAAGAAATGAATGAATTAATGGGGAAAAGAAGGAAGGGTTTATTTATTTTGGTTCATGATTTCAGATCTCAGTCCATTATGATTGTACAGGCATGGTAGTTGACAGCACCTTGATCCATGCTGGCAGGAGTATGTGAAATTGGCATTTACATTACAGCAGACTGGGAATAGACAAAGTAGGTGGGAAGCAGGTATCACCTTCATAGGCTCACACCCACTGACTCTCTTCTACTGTCCAGGCTCCATCTGCTACAGTGTGCACAGTTTTCAGAAAGGTTTCACAAGCCGTGGATCAGGCAGTCAATATATGAGCCAATGGGAGAACAGAATGGCTTCCAGCCCTGAGAGCTGCTGATTGAATGGTTGCACAGGAAAACACCTGAATGTTGGGAAAATCTGAAGCCGCCCTGTTTGGGTCCATGGTAGAGCTGGGGAATATTACTGAAAGTTATGAATTCCAATAGGTTGTTCTGGGTGGTGCTGGTGGTATAGTGGTGAGTGTAACAGCCTTCCAAGTAGATGTTTCCAGTTTATATTTCTGCCTTCTAGTTTTCCTTGGGTATAAGTTCTCATTTTTCTAAGATCTTCCATCATATTGAAAATTTATTCATAGCTTAATATATATTAAAGTATATCAAGTTCTTACTCCAAAGGCTCATAAATCCAGACCCTCTCCATGCTCACCATCGTTATCAAGTCCCAAGTGACAGTGTGACAAAGGAGTACTTCAGTGGGCTGGCTTGAGATTTCCTTGCTTTTGAAGGGAAACCTGAGTTCAGCGGTCTTGACAAAACATTTCTGGCCTGTTGTTCTTGTAGTTGGTGCTCCACTGACTTTCTGTAGACAGACATTCCTATTGAAATGGGCAGGTTTCGCTTTTGGGCCCTAAATGAAACCATCACTTCGTTTCCTGGATGTAGGTCAATCAGTCTTCCTGATTTCTATAAGAATTTTGGCACACTTCCAGACGAAATTCAGCATGGAAAGGAAATATACAAATGACTCGTTTCTGTTGCCTCTAACTAGAAGTTTCTGACGATGACCTGAAAGAGGAGGAAGAGCATTTGTCTCTTTGTCAAATTGGGGAGGAAACATTGTAGATCCTCTGGGAGTGACAGCAGAGTTGGGAACTCAGAAAGATGGCCAGCTAGGACCTCTGTCCAATTCCACTGACCAGTTGCGGTTGACAGCTTCCGGTGCCAGCAGAGCCAGTGTTCTGTCTCTGGTATTCCAAAATGTCACACGTTCTCTAATTCTGACAGTCAATCCACAGCTTGCCCTAAATGTTTCCATTTTATGCCTAGAAGTTAATAGGAGCATGGCTTGTTACGTGCAAAACACATTTGGACTAATAAAAAATGGATGAGACCACCTGGTTGAATTTCTCTTAATCTAGACCTTGGGCTCATTTCTGCCCCATTTATTCAAGGTTGGGTCTGAATCTTTCTTGCCAAGTATAACAAGTGTGATCATTTTTGTTTGATTTTTTTTTTTTTTTTTAGTGTGCACATTTTTCTGACTTCAGTCCAAGTGAATACCCATCGAAGCAAATGTAAACCCTAAATGTTTAAGACAGCTTCCTAGTCACTCAGTCTGCCAGTAGGTGGCAGTAGTACAACACACAAAAAATTAAGATGCTAAGTGGGAGTCAAGAGGATGATGATGGTGAAGATGATGATGATGGTGATGATGATGATGGTGATGAAGACAACCATAACAACTATGACAATGAATCAGTCATTCATTTTTAGAAGGCACTGGTTGTATTCTAATATGTTTCTTGATGTTTTCTCATTATATTTTTACAATATCCCTGAGATGGGAGATGAAAAGTTTGATCCTTTATTTATTTATTTGTCTGTATTTTGGGTAGGAAAAATCAAAATCAAAGCTGTGAGAGACTCACCCAATTAGCTCAGAAAATTATTTCCAGGATCAGCCCTGAAATTTTGGTCTTGAGATCCATCCAACTCCAGACTTTTATTTACTCGCATGTCTTTCCACGGAACACCTAATTTCCTTGCATGTAATTTAGAACTGGCCCTCGAGATAAAGACAAGAGGCCGAGTAGGCCATGCATCTATAGGGTTAAAATGGAAAGCAATTATTCCTGAAAAAGTAGGAGAAAAAGGTTGTTTTAGGTTAACACGTGTGAGCTTCTTTTGTGTCCAGAACACCTAGTGTGGTGAACACTGGGCTTTTGTAATTTCAGAGTCTGCTCCTTTGCATGTCATTTTGGACATGTGGACACACCTAAAGGAGGGACCCTCAGACCACCTGAAACAACAGCAAGTGGCTGGATTTAGGCTGGTCTATAGCTTCCCACAGTGGATGAGAGAAGCTGTGTATAAGGAGGGAAGGGGACCACCATAAGAATAGCAGCATTTCTCTCAAATGTACTCTACAGTGAGTAACCATCAGAGGCTAAGCAGGGGCCTGAGGATGGGAGGTCTGTGGGCGGCTCAAGCCATGGATCACACTGAGTTATCAGGCGCCTGCGCTTAAGGGCATTGGGATTAGAAAAAAGTTATCTTTACTTTTGTCTTTATTCTCCACATTATTTTTGAAGCAAAATGAGTCACTCGGAGAATTCTTCTCCCCTGTCGTTTTCGTGGAGGAAGTGTGCAGTTATGACTCACGCCACAAGCTTGTCAAGGTAACGGCAGTGCAGCAAGAAGCAGAACCTTTCATTAAAGTATTTGAAAGAGGTCACCTGGGCAAATGGGACTGAAGGAGTTAAAGCGTAGAGATGGGGTGTTACCAGTGAATTAGGACATTTGATTAGGTATCAGGGGCACAGGGCAGAGGAGACAAAGTTTCTCTCTCTAGTGGCAGGAATGGGGTAATAGATTTTAAAAAAAACAAAACATATTTTTATCCATTGTTGGGTAAAAATAGTGGCATGCAAAGTCTGGCTTTTGAGAAATTGCATATAGTCATTGTATTCTTGGCAAAGGGTTATGAACTCTGAATGCTCCCAGCACTGGGTTCTCTGAAGATAAGACAACAATGAACACCCCGACAGCAGGGGAAGATTTGCGTCAGAAGCAGAGCGGGAGACATCGGAGACATCGCCTGAGATTTGAAAACAAAGAATTCTCTCAGATCATGTGAGGAACCAGAGATGGGGGCTAAATGCAGAGGACCATGGTGTGGCTTCATTACTGCCTTGAAAAAGAAATCACAAATTCTATGGAAAACGTTGTATAACTAAACAGTCATTATTATGCACATTTTAAGTCTTCTGCCTCACCTCTACTTATCCTCTTATTGATATTCAATTTCTAAAAAAGTAGCAGACAAAATAATGGGTTTCATTATGATTTTCATATATGTAGATCATTATACTTGACATTTTTATTAAAATTTAAGGAAATAATTTTGTATATATGAGTATTTGCATACATGTATGTGTATCCACCATGAGCAGTAAGTAGTGCCCGCAGAGGCCAGAAGAAAAATGGCAGATTCTCTGGGTCTGGAGTTACAGATAGCGACGAGGTGTCATGTGGGTTCTGGGAACCAAACCAGGGTCTTCTGCAAGACTAGTTTTTGACTGCCACGCTGTCTCTCTAGTTCCTCTTTTTGTATTTCTTTCCTACTGTAGAGCTCTTAGCTGGACTTGAATTCAAGTACTAAGAGTACAGGACTATGCTAATTATGTATGCCTCCTGCCTCTCTTTAGCAGATCTGGAGGAGAGAGAGAGCTACTTGGCAGTGGCATACAGGTATTGGGCATTTTGTATCCACTTTCTCACGGCTTATATTATTCAATGCATACTGATTGAGAAACCACTATGGGCCTGAAACTCTGTTACTGGTACCACCATAGCCTCTCATATAAAACTCACAGTCCATGGTGCTGTGGATGTGATGGCAGAAATGGACACTGACTAAGCCAACATATATGAATGTATATGAGATTAAAGCGATTAGTGGCACCAGCAGGTGACTGGAAACTGGAAGAAGAATAGGGCAGAGGGATAAACAGCCTGAAGATAAAGAATGTGGGCCTAGGGCGGATGGAGAATGACATTTCTTTCAATAACTTTTCCTGGAGTGAAGTGAGAAAATGTCTGCTTGCTCCAAAGACAGGGCAAAGAAATGATCCATCAAAGTCTAGCTTTGTGAGCCAATGACTTTAGCTGGGATTATTGATAGGTTTATGGGCAACTTATGGCTAGCTGTACCACTGCAGACAAATCTTTCATCTCTAGAAATGGTTAGCTACTTGTGTATCCCTGGGGAGGAGTGCACCTCATGATATGTCTCATGAGCCCCCTCTTTCCAATAGGATATGTAATGGTCTCTGTCTCTTGATGCTCATTCATGGGTACTATGGTTTCAAGCTGGCAAAGACCACGCCGTACCTTGAAGATAGAGTTGCAAAATAGATATGACTTTGCTTTTGAGTCAGCAGAAGAAAGGGCTAGTAGCTGCTTAAGAGAAAGTCAAGACCAATTTTCATTATGTGTATAGGTATGTGAGTGTGGAGGCCATTCGCCTTGATTGTCTTCTATCTTATTTTGGGATAGGGTTTCTCACTGAACCTGGAGATGGCCAGTTTGTTAGACTAGTTACAGATTTTCTTATCTTTAGCACTTCCAGTCACAGATATATAGATATATATGTATACACACAGACACACACACACATGTATCTGTATATTTGTGACTCTAACAGTGGCAGTGGTATATATGTATAAATATATAGTATACATATATATACATATACACACACATATATAAACACCTATGTATGCATGCGTGTATGTATGTATGTATGCATGTCTGTCTGTCTGTCTATTTCACCATGTCTGGCTTGTTATGTGGGTGTTGGGGATCAGTATTCAGGCCCATGCTTGAATGGGAGACACTTTTATCAATGGATCCATTTTTATTTTCATTTTTCATGGATATATTTCTGAGGCTTGAAGTCACGACACAGTCATTTTGGTGGCCAACAGAGACAAGAGTATCATTTCAGAATGATACGTGACCCGCTGAAGCAGCTAGGAAGGCAAGGGCTGGTGCTGCCAATGTACTTACCAAGCAGCGAGCCATGCATTTAGACGGCGATCCGAAAACAGTGGGTTATTTAGAGAGAGCTATTGGGTCGGTGGGAGGTGGAGTGGAGGTAGTGCATGTAAATGTGTAGCTTACAAGTGTTTTGGAGGAGGGAGGTTTTGTTTACTCCTTGAAAGGTGTAGGGAGGATAGTACTGTTACTATTATGCTTTATAGAGGGAGAAACAGAAACTTGGTTAATGATGCAGAAATATTCTTAGCTACTGACGAAAAATCCCAACTTTCAAGCAGTTTTAAGGAAAGTTAGTGGCGTAGGCTCTCTCCTGTTTTGAACATTTCACATTCCATTCCCCAGCTTTCTTTATTTTTTTTGATTTTTTTGATTAATAATTGTATTCGTTTTCTTTTCAAATGATATTTCTCCTTATCTGTTACCCCTCCACAAACACCCCACATCCTATCCTCCCTCCCCCACTCCCTTTGCCTCTATGAGGGTGCTCCTTCACCCATTCACCCACTTCTGCCTCACCCCTCCAGCCTCCCCCTACGCTGGGGCGTCAAGCCTCCCTCCCCTTCCATTGATGTGAGATAATACCATCCTCTGCTTCGTATGTATCTAGAGTCCTGCCTCCCTCTATGTATACTCTTTGGTTGTAGGGTGGATTCCTTGCCACTGCTCTGGTCCTGTTCTCCCAGCTTTCGACACTTTTGAAGTGGATGGAAATGGCCTAACTCCTCATGTTCCCTCCTGCCTGAGCATCAGCAGGCAATGTTCTCTTGCTAGTCTTGATTTCCTGGTCACTCTGTCTTTATATTAGAAAAAGGAGCAAATTTTCACACTTGTCATCCTGCAAATCAGCGGGTCTCAACCTTCCTAGTGCTGGACCCAACCCAACCCAACAGTGGTGATCCCCAACCACAAAATTATTTTCTTGCTACTTTATAGCTGTAATTTTGTCACTACTGTTAGGAAATGTAATGTAAACATCTGATATGTAGAATATCCAACATGTGACCCCCGTGAGAGGGTCATTTGACCCCCAAAAGGGTTGTGACCTACAGGTTCAGAACCACTGCTATAAATGCTCCTTCCATACATATGTTTGGAAAACAAATTGGGATAATAAAAGAACCCACTGTCTGTTTTTTCGATGTGTTTTTTTTCCTACCAAATAAATCTCGACATCATTATGCTTCTTTATCCGTGGTTTACAAATGTTACACATTTGACCCCATAGCCCCCGGGCTCTGTGCTTGCACCTGGTAGGGTTGGTAGTACTGAGGTCTGATGTGTGATAGCCATCTCCTAAGCTTTGCTGTCCTTTGCAGGCATCCACTGGGCATGAAGCAGATACTCATTTGGATCAGAAGCTCTGTGCTAGCAGGGATTTCCATCACTGACTCTGCAATGGAGACAGATGATGTGCGTTGTGATCTCCTTAGATTTTAGTATTTTTAAACTTTGAGAAGAATGCCCCGAAGTTAGAGAGTTAGAATAGGAGTGGAACATCAGTTTGCATAATGCTCTTCCTAGACAATCATGTTACAAAAATGACCCAGCTATAAGCAATGGCCTGGTAGAGGAAAATATTTAGCAGGCAGCTTGATTCGAGTATATGTAGAGAGTTGAGGACGTGGAAAATAACTCAAGGACATAAACCAAGGAGAACACCGTTTGCTGAGACCTTTTCTCACCTTGCTTTAAGAAAAAGAGCTACGGATAGCCAGCAGCTCTGGGACCAGGAACATAGTCAGCAGATAGTGGTACCAGGACTTCAGGGAAAGGTGTTTCTGATGGCTGGGTGAAGCAGAGGTGCACAGAATGAAGGGGACAGGGTCATCCTGAGTCAAGGCATCCTAATTTAACACTTAGCTTTTTCATCAACTGTGCTACACAGACAGAGATCCAGATGCCTATTCAAAACTCTAGGAAGGGCTATGACAGCTTCCTGCAAGAAACCGGAGACAGAGTTAGGTACAGGATGAAACTTGGATTGAATTTTAAAGGAATGGCACTGGGGATAATTACTACTTATGGGCAACTTTGAGCAAAGTATGCAAGCAGAATTACTTTAAGCAAATCTTTCAGAGCCCATAGTTAGGAAATGGCAAATCAGAGTTCAAATCTAGAATTTAACTTGAATCCATATACCTTCATAGCAGCCACCTCTAGAAGTTCAATTCTAAATGGCGTGATCCAATGGAGGCCATACAGGTTATGGTCATTACTTTCTTTAAAATTTTCACAGAGGTGTGTTCAGCCATGTTCCTTGAAATGTCTCAGGCACTGGAGATATAGAATAGACAAGGAAGTTAGGATATTTCCCTTCATAGATTGCACTTTTTGGTTGCAGAGAGAGTAAATGACTTGTCAGGGTCACACAGTTATTCAAACTAAAAGGTTTGGGATGAGATTTCCCCAAAGACCCATTCATGTACAACACTTACCCAATCCCAGGCACTGGTGTTGGAGCATGCTGTGGGCTTCTTTCCTTCTGGACTGTGCTCTTGCATTTCCTTCCTTCTTGTCTCTGTGATGTTATCCACTTCTTCTCATACAAAACAGCCAATCTCAAGTTCCAAGAGATGTAAGGAATCTCAGCGTTAGAGAGATGGAAACCATCATTAATAACTTCCTTTCTCTGTAGCTTGAAGTATTTTGAGCATACAAACATGGCCAGAGCTCACAATAGCCTATGACATAGACCTTCTTGTGTTCCCAGGGAGTGGTCACCATGTGTTTTCTCTCTCTGTTAAGTGCTCAATCACCCCTGTTTGATGAATGGGAAACTGGGGCTGAGAGAAGCATTTTCTCCAAAGTCAAGAGATTAGCAAAAAGTAGAGGCAGAACTTGAACAAATGTATGTGTGCCTACAAATCATGCTTCTAACAACTCTACAAGGAACAGAAAAGAAAGGACTGTTGGGGGCTGTTGGCTGCTGACAAGTTTCGAAATCTTGGCTTGGAGTCAAGTCAAAGTCACTCCAATCTCTCTAGCATATGAGGTAGCTTCTAGATCTCAGACAGGAGAAAGAGAACAGAGATATGTGCTAATCACTAAGCTATTATACCAAACTTCTTCTTCCTCTGGTATATTTTCATCTCTGTATAGAAAGGAGATCATTCAAGTGACTCTTTTCTGCACATCTTACCTCCCTGGGGCCAGGAGGAGATTATTTATTTGGCTTCTACTGCTTCAAGGAGAGCAAACCAAGTGGAAAAGATAATGAAGAAGTTGGGAGGGGAACTGTTTTGGTCCCCCCCTACTTGATTGTATTTAATAGTTTTGAAGAGTGCTACAAAATAATGCAGCTGTCGGAACACTTTCTGCACAGCTTCTTTCTGGCCAAGAATTTTTTGAGAAAAGAAAACTATAAATAGCTGACGATAAAAGAAAATTGCTTCTGTGATCTTCAAAGAAAGAAAGGGAAAATACAAAGGACTGCCCTGAGAGGTTTTCAAATCAAAATTATGGATCCCCTCCTGGGGGGGCTGGGACTGCTGTTTTTCTGCAGACAGCCAGGGCAAGTGAGGGTGGAATGACTGTCTTTCGGCTCTCTTGTTTGTTTTCAAAGATGTTTTGACTTAGTTGCTTTCACCATGTTAGGTTCAGAGCTCTTCACATCCATTAGGCATTTTAAGTGAGTTGAATTTTCTGGAAAGGTAGGTAATTTACAAGTGGAGGTTTATTATTCAAGAGGCAATCATGCCGGTTTGTGTTAGTCCAAATTTGCATCTCTCTCTTTTATTCTCCTGTCCTCCCTTGCCTCGTGAACAGGGTGGGAGAGAGATAAACATTAAGGTGCAAAGAAATAAAAACCACAAAACTGTGGTTTCGTTAAACACACGATGCTCTTTTATGTCTCGAGAGTAAATCACATCTAGTTGCCTGCCAAATGTTTGCCATTGTTTTAACTTCGTGTTTTTATTACCCAGAATCAACTACAATGTTTAGGAAAACAGAAGGTGGAATGAAGAATTTCTTTTGCTCTGAGTGGAACTATCTCCCTCACTTAAGTGCCTTTCTTATTAATTGGAGTGATCAAGCTACAGTTCAAGGTCACTGTACCTGCTTTGAATATCACACTGAGTAATATTTACTGTTTTCAGTTTGATATAAGAGTTTCCAGAGACTGTGTTAATAGAGGTGGCCTGGGAAACTGTGATGTGTTCACTGAATAAAGAGTGGCTTCGAATTTTATGGACCCACTGATATGCAGGTATACTTACACTTTCCTATCACTCTACATCTGTCTTCTGTGCTAGGAACCCTGCCTGCCATTGTGGACAGAGCACAGGAATTGACCTTAGATTTGAAAGAATTGATGGACTTCTGTGGAATTATCTCAGGGTGGCAGGTGAGAGTCAGGCAAGGAGAAGCCACATGCTTCTGAGATCAAAGTATCATGAAAACTCAGGAAAAACAAAAGAAATTTGAAAACGAAAAGGAGAACAAATTCAGAGAAGAAACTCGCCCGGGGCATTTTAGATATAGATCTGTGATATGAACATTTCCTTTATCTTTTTTTCTTAAAAAATGAAATGAATTGCTTCCCAGGAACCCTGAAGGTCATGAGTACCAGCTGCGGTATCACACTGGAAAGAGAGAGAATGATAGCCAGAAGAAGAGGCACAGGTGAGGATGGGGAAGAGTTGGACTTTGCACAGCTGCGCTGGCCTGGATATTTGAGCAAGTTCAGACTTTGTCAAATGGAGCTGTCTCTAGGATTTAGTTTCATTGCCATATCTGGGGCCAAATTAAAAGGCAAACTGTGTTAGGAGGCAGGAGAGAGAGATGTAAACTGAATTCTATCTGTAGTTATTTAATTTACATTATCAGTTTATTTATACCTCATTGTCATTATCAATAAAAGTAAGGATTTCAGCTAGGCTGTGTGTAATCTGTCAGGGTCTAGCTGAAGTGTGATGCAGATCTGTCTATAATTAGGATTCTTACAATTTGTTTAATAAGCTAAGCAATCAACGTGAATTTACTCCGCACATTCTCCATGTAATATGGTGGGGGAATAAAGAAGCAAAAACTTGGTTCTTGTTTAGCATCAAGCCCCTATGAATCAAATTGTGACTTTTCGGAGACACAGGTCCCAAGAGACCTAGCATAGTACATGGTAAGCAGAAGTTCCACCAGAATGTCTGCCAGATGATAAAGAGATATTATTTTGTATCTTGTTAGAGTTAAGGAGCTACTAGGAGGCCTACAACATGCTATAGGACTCCCAGTGAGTTGGCATTCTTTGGATAACAATGGTATGGAAGTTTTTTTTTTTTTTTTTTTTTTTTAAATTAGGTATTTTCTTTATTTACACGTACATTTTCCCTTTCCCAGGTTCCCCTCCAAAACAAACAAACAAACAAACAAACAAAAACAAGAACAAACCACTTTTGCCTCCCCCCCCCCCCCCCCCCCCGACCAGGGACCCAACCACCAATCAAGGTATGGAAGTCTTTTGCCGGGAAAGGGAATTTGCCCTAAGTGACTAGTCACCAGGTCAGTTCTTTTGGAGGCTGGAGGTAGAAAGCCATCTCTTTCAAAGTGTGAATAAAAGGACAGTATAAATCTTATCTGGCTGAGCTCTACCCATTCCACGTGTCATAATTCAGGCCTTTGGAGAGTGTGCTGGAGAAGGGAGCACAATGAGATTTGGAAGCTAGCTTGAGGGCTTTTGGGGGAAAGCAGCAAATATTTTCCAGCCCCTTGAACAGACAAATTTATAGACTATTCATGACTTATGCTGATTTGATTTATTATGATTTTTCCACTTTGGTGTAAAAACAAATATACATCTAGTAGAAACTCTACTCCGAATAGTGACTCTTTGCTGGGGTAGCAACATTCATTATGATACTCTCTAGCTATTTTTTGGCTGTCAACCATATATGTCTATGGAGGGAATAGTCCTATTCTATGGTATACAACTTTAGTGTGCGAATATATTTCAGCTCATGGTGTTCCATAGACTAGGTGTGTAAAATTGTTATAGAGTATAGATTCTACGGGTCTGAAATATCCCCCTGGAAGCCTGTGTGTTTAAGGCTTGGTCCCCAATTAAGCGTATATACAGCAGTGGAACTTTTGAGAGGTAATTGGATTATGTAAGCTCCTGACCTCCCGAATGACTAATGCATTATTGATTCAGAGTTTAATAGGTTTGGCTTTCGTTACAAAGGTGAACTCTTCCTTTGCTTTCCAGGTATCATGAAGTGAACAATTTCTCTCCACCTCATGCTCCCTGACATGATCTTCAGTCTCATCCCAGGGATGGGATTAAGCAACCATAGAGTGAACATCCCAACACCAAGAAAGGAAATAGGTCTTGCTTCTTTTTGTATTACCTCAAATATTTTGTCACAGTCATACAAAACTGAGTGACACATATATTTTCAACCCACTCTAGGCTTATTGAGACATGACCCCATTAGTAAAAGATGATTTGCATTTTGTTTGGCAGCTTATGTATGACTGATGAATATACTTGGCTTTGCAGTTATTATTCTTTAACTATCAAATTTAAGTGTTAAATTTGGGCCGTCTTCCCATCTCTTTCTGTCCCCTTTCTTCTCTTTTTCAGCTCTGGGATTATAGGCACAGGGCTAGCCATGCCCAGCTTTCTACCTGGGTACTAGGGCTCTGAATTCATGTCCTCACTTTCTTTGCATTGGAAGCACTGTCACCAACGGAGCCGTTTCTTCACTTTCCACTTTTGCTGTTTTAAGCTGTTAAATTTGTAGTACTTTGTTACACCAATGGACTAGAATGTGGATAAAATTTTTGGTAGGAAACTTGGGAAGAGATCTAGACAGATAAGCAGAGGGTCTTTATATCCCAAGTGTTAATAGAACCCAGTTTTGTCCTAGCTTGGTTTGGAGAGTTCTTGTTTAGATGCAATCAGCCCCACTGGCGAATCCCCTTATCATTATTCTTCCAGACAGCCAACTTTGTGAACCTGCTGCTACCCCATCACAGTACTGCACACACAACATTGGGAACGTAGGAAAGAAAGGTCCATTACTACTTCCGGTGTTGTGGAGACATTAATACAGAAGCTTTTGAGGATCACTATATTAAATATGTTTCCAAATTTGTCTTCAGATCTTACCCTGGTATTATGGCAACGAGGGTCTTATTTAAGTAGTTCTGTCTAATGTGTTCACCAGATAGCTCATCAATCCTCTGTCTTTTTATGAAAGATGCTCACTAAACTAATGAAGTCTCTGAGGGACCAAGTTTCAAGAGGAGGCTATGACTTGGGATGTTGGGAAATAGTTGGGGAGTGTATTTGCTGGATTATTAGTTTTGCTTTGAGTTAAGAGTGTAGGCCCAGCAATGGTCTGTCTTTAAATTGCTTTTGCTATTATCTTTCTCCACTTCTCCAGTTTTGAATACAGGTATTACTTCTTTTGAAGCAACTCCAATGGTAAGAAGAAGCAGAGGGGCGCAGCACCTGGGCTGAAGAAGGAGTAAGTTTTTAAGGAAAGGATCTGCCTGTGTAATGATTTGTTTCCTGTGTATTTTATTCTGCTTCAGCAAGAGGCATTTTGAATTCTGCTTAATTATTGCATCTTAAACATCTCCCAATAACACAAGCAGAGATCACTTTAAATTTTTTTTATTAATTTTTTCCCCCAGAACTATCTTTCTGCAAATGAAATATAACAGTAATCTCCAGGCTTTAGGTTTGGTCGGCCAAATAAAGGCATGGAATTTGGACTGCTGGTTGTAGCAAATGATTAAGTAGCACATGGCCATTTAAAATAAAAATAATCTTCCAGGAGGAGGGCCAGGGTGAATCCATTTTTTGATGTGAGAAAAAAGAACTCCAGATCCTACTCATCTCAAGAGAGACCTCGCCAGGTCCCAGCTGGTGAGGTTTAGTTTAGAGTTAATAGGGATTCTTCTTGACGATTGTTATCCCTACTTAGGTAAGAATTTTGTTGTCATATATTGTGTAGTATAGCACAGACAGAAATCTGAGAATATCTTAAAGTTATTAAAGGATGGTGTTTCCCAGTGCCCCAGGATGATGGCAAATACCGTACAATGATTAGTTTGTCAAAAATGGACAGATGCTTCATGTGCATTTTTAAAAAAACTCTTTATTCCAATATTTTATTTATTTATTTACCTATCTATCTATCTATCTATCTATCTATCTATCTATTTATTTTAGTAGACAATGACTCACCATGTAGCTCTGCTTGGTCTGGGATTTACTATGCAGAGCAGAAACTACCTACCTCTGCCTCTGTCTCCTACTTACGGATTAAAAGGCCTGTGCCACATTAAAGGCCAATCCCTCATTCTAATCTTGTAAGAGCTCAGCCAGTAGTCTTGGTTTACAGCTGACAAAGCAATATCGGGACAGGAGAACACAACTCACTTGTCCAAAGTCACGGAACTGTTAAGCTATATGGCTGATTTTTCTGAATTTTAACTGTAGAGTTTACCAGTAGACAACTATTATTTCTCTACTTCTGAAGAATAAAGGGGAGATGAGTTAACTTTTTGAAAAGGTGACTTGAAAACCAATCCTGAATTCAAAACAAATGGAAGCTAAATCAAATCCCATTTAATTACATTACAATCATTCTAATATATTCATTATTAAAATGCTTTTTAAAGTATAGTTTGTAGAGCTAGGGAGATGGTTCAGTGGGCAAAATGTGTGCTGCACAAGCAGGAGGACCCAGCACCCTCATGAAAAGTTGCACATCATATCTACAGCCCCATGTAAAGGAGTAAGGAGAGGTGGATCTTGGGGCCTCACTGGACAGCTACCCTAGTGGAAACAGTGAGCTATAGGTACAGAGAAAAACCTTCCAAAAAATGTAACATTGGGGATTGTAAGGGGGGAGGTGACTCAGAAGGATATCCCAGTGTCAGCCTCTGACCCCCACATGCACCTTCAGAGGCAAGCACACACTCACTTCCATGCTATAAGCGTATAGGTACCAGACACAATGTATACATGTACACACACACACACATGTACACAATTAATAAAATAAAAAAAATTCAAAAACAAGTATAGTTTGCAACTTGGTGGTGGTCTGTGGAATTTGTATGGTATATTTTAAATACTTTAATGCTAGTGAAATGAAATAACATAAAAGCAAAGAGAAGACAAAATAGGATGGTGTGTTAGCATTCTGTCTAAGCTCCACCCCACAGTTACCTGACAACAGCCAGGTATGCTTCTCCTCACAGTCACCTGGCAAAAGCCCTGTAGACCTGGTCTGCTTGCCCCCTCCTCCTTCTCTTGCCTCTTGCTTTCTTGCTCCCTCTCTCTCCCCATTCTCTTCTCCCTTCTCCCCTTGTGGTCATGGCTGGCCTCTACTTTCTTCTTCCCTCTTCTCTTCTCTTCTCTTCTCTTCTCTTCTCTTCTCTTCTCTTCTCTCCTCTCCTCTCTTCTCCTCTCCTCTCTCTCTGACTCTCTCTCTCTCTTTCTCTTTCTCTCTCTCTCTGCCTTTCTCTGCCTTTACTTCCCTCTTAACTAACCACCTGATGCCCTAAATAAACTCTATTCCCTCAGGGTCCCTCAGGGGAAGGGGATGTCTTGGCATCGGCCCGCACCACTAAGATAGCTGAGATATCCCCTTCCCCCATACCTCACCACCTCCCCATAGAACATATCTTTGTTGTTGTTGTTGTTTTTTTGTTTTTTGTTTGTTTTTCGAGACAGGGTTTCTCTGTATAGCCCTGGCTGTCCTGGAACTCACTCTGTAGACCAGGCTGGCCTCGAACTCAGAAATCCGCCTGCCTCTGCCTCCCAAGTGCTGGGATTAAAGGCGTGTGCCACTATAACTCTTTATCTTTTTATAAACACATCAGTAAGGATGACTGACTTTAAAAACATGTGATATATGTCTACTGGATATTGGGTAAAAGGAAAAATGGTCATTCTATAGTGAATTACAGTAAAAGAATGTAAACACACACACACACACACATGCACACACGCACACACACACACAAAAGACTTAGCAATATCAGCTTCCATTTATTTTTTTTTTGCAATAGGATGAACTCCAACCCCTTACTTTTTGATGATTCTACTGTCCACGAAATGGTCATTTGTATGTGAGATATGGCTCAGATGCTGGAAGAGCAATCTATAGTAAAAGAATAAAGAATTTCTCTGCATCAGCAAATTTCCTGTGGGTAATTAGACAGCAGTGAGTAGTGAGCAGTAGGTACTTCAACTTCAGTTAAAGCACATGGCTCCTGGGATGATTGACAAGCTCTTCACATTTGTCTTAGTTTCTTGGTTTAATTTTAGCCACATTGTACTTAAATGAACATGCTTGTATAAAGATTTAATTTATTTGAAGTTTATAAAATATGATGAATAAAATATGTAAATATTCATGTACCTATAAGTCATTTAACAAATTTTTTTATTAGATATTTTCTTTATTTACATTTCAAATGATATCTCCTTTCCTGGTTTCCCCTCTGAAAGCAAAACAGCCCTCCCCCCTGTTCCCTCTCCCCTTCCCCTGCTTACCAACCTACCCTCTTCTACTTCCTGCCCCTGGCATTCCCCTACACTGGGGCACAGAACCTTTACAGGACCAAGGACTTCTCCTCCCATTGATGACTCCCATCCTCTGCTACATATGCTGCTGGAGCCATGAGTCCCACCATGTGTACTTTTTGGTTGCTGGTTTAGTCCCTGGGAGCTCTGAAGGTACTAGTTAGTTCATATTGTTGTTCGTCCTAAGGGGCTGCAAACCCTTGAGCACCTTGGGTCCATTATCTAGCTTCTTTATTGGGGACCCTGTGCTCAGTCCAATGGATGGCTGTGAGCCTCTACTTCTGTATTAGCCGGGCACTGTCAGAGCCTCTTAGGAGACAGCTATATCAGGCTCCTGTCAGCCAGCACTTGCTGGCATCCACAATAGTGTCTGGGTTGCTTGATTGAATATGGGAAGGATTCTCAGGTGGAACAGTCTCTGGATTGTTCTTCCTTCTGTCTCTGCTCCATACTTTGTCTCTGAAACTCTTGACATGGGGATTTTGTTTCTCCTTCTAAGAAGGATCAAAGTATCCACACTTTGGTCTTCCTTCTTCTTGAGTTTCTTGTTGTTTGTGGGTTGTATCTTTGGTATTCTGAGCTTCTACCCATTTTTAAAAATAATTTTTTCAAAGATTTATTTATTTATTATATGTAAGTACACTTTAGCTATCCTCAGACACCCCAGAAGAGGGCACTAGATCTCATTACAGATGGTTTTGAGACATCATGTGGTTGCTGAGATTTGAACTCATGACCTTCAGAAGAGCAGTCAGTGCTCTTAACTGCTGAGCTATCAACAAGTGTTTATTGAGCACATTTTATTTTTACCAGTAACAATACTGAATGCTAAACTTAAGGGATCCTCGCTAGCTTCCTATGATTCTTATGTTTGATGAGTTTTTATGGCTGAGGAGAATGAAGACATAATGAAACAATAACAACAAAACAATGCAGCACACATTCTGGTGGATGAAACAGAAGAACCAAACAACACTTGTGTGAGCATGGTGACAAATTGGGTTTTGAAGTTTTTTTTCGAAGTCATTCTATGATGTTGGCCTTGGGCTGATACCTAGAGGATTTTGAATAATTCTTCCCCCCATTTCTTTTTTTTTTCTGAAGGATTTGATTGTTGTTTTATTACAAATTTCTAATATGTTGGAATTCTCCCCACTTTGTCTTTTAAAATTTAGATTTTTTTTAACAATATGTTTTAGCAAAAGCAAATAAAATATTTTTTTAATCAATAAATTTTTTTATTAGATATTTTCTTTATTTACATGTAAATTTCTCCTTTCCCAGTTTCCCCTCCAAAAAACAAACAAACAAACAAACAAACAAAAACAACAAGAACAAACCCCTGTTGCCTCCCTCCTCCCCATGCCTGCCACCCTACCCTCTCCCACTTATTGGCCCTGGCATTCCCCTACATTGGGGCATGGAACCTTCACAGGGGCAAGGGCCTCTCCTCCCACTGATGATCGAATTTGCAATCCTCTACTATGCACATGCTGCCAGAACAATCAGTCCCACCATGTATAGTCCTCCGTTGGTGGTTGAGTTCCTGGGAGCTCTGAGGGTACTACTTAGTTCATATTGTTGTTCGTCCTAAGGGGCTGCAAATCCTTCAGCTCCATAGGTCCTTTCTCTAACTCATTCATTGGGGACTGTGTACTCAGTTCAATGGATGGCTGTGAGCCTCTACATCTGTATTAGTCAGGTACTGTCAGAGCTTCTCAGGAGATAGCTATATTGCGCTGGCTTATCCTTCCTTCTGTCTCTGCTCCATAGTTAATCTCTGCAACTCCTTCCATGGGTATTTGGTTCCCCCTTTTAAGAAGGAATGAAATGTTCACTTTTTGGTTTTCCTTCTTCTTGAGTTTCTTGTGGTTTGTGGGTTGTTCTTCCCATATTCCAAGCTTCTGGGCTAATAACCACTTATCAGAGAGTGCATACCATGTGTATTTTTTTGTGATTGGGTTACCTCACTCAGGATGATACTCTCCAGATCCATCCATTTCCCTAAGAATTTCATAAATCCATTGTTTTTAATAGCTGAGTAGTACTCCATTGTGTAGGTGTACCACAATTTCTGTATCCATTCCTCTGTTGAGGGACATCTGGGTTGTTTCCAATTTCTAGCTATTATAAATAAGGCTGCAATGAACATGGTGGAACATGTATCCTTATTACGTGTTGGAGCATCTTTTTTCCTCCCATTTCTTATGCGTCCTTCTTCTTTATTGAGATAGGGTCTCATGCTAGCCTAGGTGGGCTTGGGATTTTCTGTGTACCTTAGGTTGGCTTTAGCCATGGCAATCCTCCTGCTTCAGACTTGCAAGAATTGGATTACAGGCATGAACTATTGTGCCTGGTTTTTATGTGGCTCTTATATGGAAATGTTCATATACAAAAGAGTAAAGCATAAAGATGTATGCCAAATATAAAGAGCCTGTGTGTTAACCTCAGCTTGACACATATTCTTCCACAGGGGTGAAAGAGCTCTGAGGTACTTATATAGAAGCCATTAACTAGAAAAAAGTCTAAATCCACAGTTCTATAATATTCTATACTTTCAACACCAGTTCTTCGACCTTCCTGCCTTCCTCAGAATTGAATCAAGTTGTTTGACAAGCTAGTCACATGACTTTAGAGGAGTCCCATTGTTTAGTAGGCAGAAGTTCTAGTGAATGATATGTGAACTTGAGTTTTTTTTTTAAAATATATTTTATTTTTGTTTAGTATTGAGGATTGAACCCAGGGTCTCAGGTATGGTAAGAAAGTGCTTTATATTTGAGCTATATCCCATGTCTATCTATCTATCTATCTATCTATCTATCTGTCGGCTTTGGACAGTGTCATCTAAAACTTCATTTTTCTATCCTTTGTTCAGTTAAGCTATGACATGTATATTCAACATTGACAAGTTTCCAATGCCCATTATAATATTCTAAAGACTCCTAGAATTTTGTATCAGGAAACAGCTGAGGGAGAAAATGCTTTAAGTCAAAACCAGCACGGTTTGAAAACTGTCTTTGTGGCTTATAACATATTGTATCATATTAATTTGTAGTAAACTCCTGTCTGTTGAATGCCTGACGTCTGGATGAAAATGAAAAAAAAAAAACCCAATCAATTCTCCAGATATCCATAATGCTGACCCAAAGTGCACATAGCCATCCAGATATTTATCAGATATTTATCAAAGGAGCAGATAATAATTGACCAAAAGTGTACATGGCTATCCAGATATCAGTCAGAGGAGACTAGCTCACTGACTAAAGTAGATACCTGGCTGTTGTATACCTTTGTGTCTCTGTCAATGATCTGTAGCAGCAGTCACCAAATAAACTTCTCATTGTTCATTTTCATCCTTGCTTGATGTAAAAACTCCACACTAGGGGAGTAAAAGACAAACGCCTTCTCTGATTAGAAAAGAAAGACACTTGCTGTACCTCAGGATTCTCTCAGGCTCTGCTCTATGCTCAGATGATTTATACTGGATTGTTGATTATGTTATCACATTTATAATAAATGGAGTATTTTCAAAAGCTCATCGTTCTAACTGAATCTTAGTATGTCCTCAGAAGCTTGGACGCCTAGCTGAAGCCTGTCCAAATTTCTTGTCTGTTTTGTACATTTATTTGCCTCTTTAATTAAAGGATGTGGTACTTTTACATGGAATCAAGAGATCCAAAGGCGGACAGAAATTTAAAAATGATTAGTGAATAAAATACGGTCACAATACTGTAAAATACCTATGCCCAAATCGCTTACAGTTACTGATTTATGAGATAGAGTCTTGCTGTGTTATCTCACCTGGTATTGAACTGAGGACTTCACATGATCCTCCTGTCTTAGATTCTCAAGCAGGGGGGACTGTGAGAATGTGGTCTCACAGGTTTGAGAAGTTTAATTTATTCAGTTTGCTGGGTTTATCTTTTTATTTTTTGAGATTATGATCTAATTGCATCATTCCCCCCTCCACTTCCTTCCACCACACCCTCCTACATGCTCCTCCTTGAGTTCTTTCAATTTCATGGCCAATTTTTTTCCTTAATTATTGTTTTGCACACACACACACACACACACACACACACACACACACACACTCCTAAGTATATAAGTACAGCCTCGACATCTTCTCTGTCTGTATTTAATGTGCTCTTTCCAATCTGAACTCATTTGAACACAAGTCTGAAGCCTGACCATTGTTTAGCCTATAATGTGATCAAGTCATTATTTGTTCAAATTAACAAAACAATGGGTAATTTTCTGGGCTGCAACCACTTTTTCTATTTTCTGAAATCAACAGTACAGGGCTCAGAGGTTGAGAGTACAGACTGCTCTTTTAGAAGGGGCTCCCAACACTCACAGGTCACAAGTCCCTGCAACTGCAGCTATAAGGGAACAATCAGCTCATGTCTTCACCCACAGAAGCACAGGCCCACACAGACCCTCCTCTGTATATAATTAAAAAGTATAAAATTTAAGACAATAGAACCAACTGATGATACTGTTGAGAAGAGTGGTGTTTAGTGTACTTCTATGTTGCTGCTTAATTTTATCATGCCAGGAAAGGAGATGTCATTGCCAAAGAGAATCTGGGCAAAGTCTATACATAGTCGCTTAGAATTGACAGGGATGTGCAAAATTCTAACACGTCTGAAAGACTATCACTCCTTGCAATTAGCCACCATCTGGGAATGTAACCACCCAGGGTTGACAGAGCTGGTGATTAAATGCAGTAGAAGTTCTCATCCATAGGCAAGAACAAAGTACCTTGCTGTGAGTTATAAGAACGTACATGCTTCTTGCATGCTATAACAAACCGTTCCCATGTGATGGAAAGTTGTCCATACACTGAGGTATGTATGAAGATGTTTTCAAATGCCCTTCCAATATGCTTTTATTTCCGAGAAGCATCTAAACCACGTTATAAATCCAAAGAAAACAAAACATAAACAAAAAAGTCATATTCCTTGTCCTTCTCCTTCATGTTTCAACTTTGCCTATTCTATTTCTGGCTTCATTCATTTTCTAAAGCCATTTTCCTTTCTTGTGTGACCGTCAAATACAGACATTGCTGTTACTTCCCCTTGACTTTTCCTCAGATGAACATTATCACTCTAAGAGCAATTTCAGATGCTCCACCACACATTAGCCATGACCAACATTTCACTCTGTTAAACTATAGAATAATTCTCTTTCCTTAGACAACCATTTAACTTTGTTCTTCAAAGGAGCCTCAGCCAGGCAGTAAATGTACTGGGTTGCTTTTCTCTTCAGTAACTTACATCGCCAATGTCTTGCCCACTCACTCCCACTTTCTCTCTTTCTAACTTCATCCTCAGTATTTCTGTATCTAGAAAGATCTAGAACAAAAACCACACAAGCAACATTTCATGTTGGTCTTGACTTTCTCTTCTAAGAACAAGAGAATCAATGGTTTGTGGAGAAATTAGAACAAAAGCTGTCTTTTCTTAAGTATTTTCTTAAGTAGGAGAAGCCATTTCATTGTTTGTAGTAAAAGGCTATAGATGGTTAAGTCAAGTTCATAGAATTTATCAACTTTTTATTCACCCAAATCTATTTCAAATATAGCACATTTTTAAGCAGGAGTAAAATATGGAAAAGCATTAACTGTTTCCCCCAAAGACAACCAGATTCTACAGTGTGTCTTTGAGAAAAATTTCTTTGAAACAAATTCTCAGCTTTCTTGAAAGAAAAAGCCAGTGAGCTGCTCAATTGTGTCTTTAAAACCAGGTTCCTCTACCCCTTGCCACCTACCAGGAAAAGAACAAACTTTAAAAAGCAAACATCCAATAAAGATTTCTGCAGTGAGAGAAGAAGGTATCAGAAATTTGGTAGTACATGGCAGTGTTTAAGTCAGGGGTCTGCGGAAAATTTTAAGGGCTGGAAAGTGGGCTGAAAAGTAAATGTTTTCAACTTTGTGGCCACAGGGGACTACCCAGCAGGGCACTTCACCAGAAGGCTGTCGATCAGGTGAATCCACTGAACCTGGTCCTGATCTAAGAGAACTTACTGATGAGACAATTATAACCTGGGGTGGCACTTCACTGCCTTCTGATTTAGACTCTCTTCTCAAAGCATCTGAGGGAGAACAGAGAGATCTTCCAGCTGCTATGAGCCATTAGTTAAAACTCCAGGAGAAACAGTTAACATGTTAACAGAACCTGTAACCTACTCTTGACTTGAGAAATACCTTTTACAATTAACAAAGACATTCAGCCACTACCGTGATGTATAGGCAGCCTATATCTTAAATATTTCTTCTGTTTCTCTTACACTTTATCTTTTTTCCTCCTTATTCCAATTTCCCCTTTTATTGTTTTCCATATTTTTTGTTCTTGTATATGTGCTACATTTTATACATTTGTGGGAATGCTTGGGCAGTTTTGATGATCAACATAATAGTTCTGATTCGATGATAATCTACAAAGAAGTTAGGAAAGTGCTGTAACATCAAAATGTGGATTTTTTTCTGGTTCAATTTAAACATTTTGCATAGCTAGCAGCAATGAAAAAAGACAGATAGCCATGTCAACACTCTTATTGCCCCATCAATAACTAATAATTTGAAATTAGTTATGTGATATGACATTTCTAATTGATGAGCTATCTGTGTAAAGTCTATCATAGTAGATTAGCTCCTAACAAGATAAAATGATTATGTGGAACTCTGTCTTGCCCAGCACAGACTTCAGCTAAATTCATTGATCTATGTTATGGAATGTCCAGGCACTTCTACTTAGAAAAGTGACTGGGGAAACAAACCAGCAGCTTCATGCCCTCTTTCATGCTTGGAGTCACATCTGGGGATTTCACAGTTTTAGTTTAGTTTTCAAAAAATCCTTGTTAGTGCAGTTGAGCCCAGTGGTTTTCATTTGGTCTTTTAACCTTGTACACTAAATGAGACAGGTTCAGACCAAGCTCTCTATAAGGAGGAAAGAATAAATACATAAGCAGGAAAAGGTCTTGGCACCCTGAACCCAGTAGACTTGACTGGTGCTCATAGTCATACTGTAAAAAGAGCAGCATTGAACAGAGCTGCCTTCAAGCCATAGCCCTGGATGACTTCAAGAAAGACTTTACAAAAGACAAAAAATGGGAGGTTTTTGAGGATATATTTCAGCCTTATATTTCAAAATTCTCACATAACATAATTTGATTTTTTAACTCTAACCTTCACAGTACACTTAATTCACTGATATTTTATATTCTAAGTATCAATTAAATAACAAATTATCCCCTAAATCTTGTAACTTGAAACAGTGTAGGTCTGTCTTCCTGCCTGTCTGTCTTTCTATCTATCCATCCATCCATCTATCTGTCTACCTATCATCTACCTACCTACCTACCTACTTACCTACCTACCTACCTACCTACCTACCTTTCTACTTATATATCATCCATCGTCTATCATCTATCTGTCTGTCTGTCTGTCTATCTATCTATCTATCTATCTATCTATCTATCTATCTATCTATCTTTTGGAGAGACCTGCAAGTTAGACAGGCATCTATAAATATGCTCATCTTTTATTGCAAAGTGAGTTTGAACATCACTCAATTGTGTACAAGGTGGGAAGGAGACAGCTATTAAACTATTCTCCAGTTGACTACAATTCAGGGCAATGTTTTTATGCCTTCCCTGCTTACATATTCCCTCCTGCTTCACAGATATCCCTGGCCTGAACCTGGGTAATTTAGTGTATGAGGTTAGTGTCAGTGCTAGATCAGGCAGTTCAAAGGTGGTAGTTGCAGTCATTGAAGGTTTGTTGCTTCATGCACTTGGTGCTTGCTGTTTGTGGTTATGACACATAAAATGTGGCAGGGATATATATCCCACTGTTCTTTACAATGGAATGTCTGGGTTCCACAAGCACCATGTTCAGAGCCAGGAAGACTTGTGCTTGCTTTTGCAGAGTTTATTCAAGCATTTCTCTTGGAAATCATAATGAACCCTTCCTACAGTCTGCTATTTGTCTAGGAACACACAGAAGTCTACCCAGGACAGAAAGAAAGAAAATAGAGTCTAATAATAGCAAAGTCCTGGGAAAGCAAGCAGGATCAGAGTTATTGTTGTGGCAATTTTCAGAAATTATTACCAGTAACATTCAGGCTACAACAAATACTTCTACTAGACTAGATCTAATATTGAGGGATTCTATAGCCCGAAGATTTTCCTTAATGTCCTAATTTGCCTTATATTATCTAACCTTCAGCAGCAGGAGGTATTTAAATAACGGGCAAAAGCCTCATTGCAGCACTATGCTCAGTAGGGTAGTAGTGTACATAGTTCCAAAGCTCGGGTTGCTTTTGGTCCCCACACAAACAAGACTTTTGCTTTGCCTCATCTCTTATAGATAAAATTCAGAGATGTTGGATGGACTTAAGGAGGAGGACACCACCAAAATATAAGAGTTGGCATGAGTCTGTATTGAGAATTAGTCTTAGTGTGAGAGTAGGCTGTTAGCATCCATTCTTTTTATCCCCTTACACTCGGGAAAGTAATCAAGATGATGGCATGGCCTTTCTGTAGCACGAAAAGATTGAAGAGACTAGAGAAGTGTATTTCTGATTCATAGCTGTGGCCTGTGGTATTATACAGTTAAAAATTATATGTGAATGAGAGAATTGGCAAAGACTAACATGAAGCTATATTGTTCTGTAAAGGGATCAGTAGATATCGACCTAATCTATAGGTATGCAAGGTTATAGTCTCAGGCTATGCGAGCAAATAAGGATTTGTTGTTGGTAAGTCAGGGTTCAAATACCTGGTATAAAATAAAAGATTTAATTAGATTACCTCAGAGTTTATTCAAGCATTTCTCTATTTCTATTTATCAGCTATGTAAAAAATATTGATCTGTTTACAAAGGAATTATATATTTTAAATTTTCAACCCATGTTTATTTTTAAAACTATCTGTTCTTTATCCTGAACTTTTTAATTGTTGACATTTTGTATTCAACAGCAATAACAATACGTGTAATGATTAAAATGAAACATTGTCTTTGAATGTGAAAAAAGAAGAAAGTTTGAAAGGGTTAATAGCAAATTAGCAGAGAAAGTTATTGTAGAGAGAATGGACCAAAGCTGGCCAGAAATCTCACTGAAAAACAACATTAAGAGCAACAACAACAACAATAACAACAAACCACTACTAACCACCACCACCACAAAAAACCCACAGTGCTGTTGCGTATGGTGGGATGTTGTGTTCCTGGCTTATGCTTAGCTATTGAACTCATGGGCTTTACTGTTCGTGGCTTAAATTTATTTGTGGAACTCATAGTCTCCATGCACCTAAGACTTCTATTTTAGAGAGGCCTTTATGCAGGCTCTCCATGCACAAAGGTAACTTTGTTTATAACATTTATTCAGGGAAAGTACCAAGCAATCTAGAATTCCATAACAACTAGGAACAACAAAATAACAATAATTAACTTGATGCAAAGTGATAACACTTTGTCTTTAAGATATTTGTGATTGGATTGAACCAACCAATGGTGTTGATGGCATTGTGTTAGCATAGACTTACTGAGATTGTCTCCTCTTTGTCTCTCACCTTTCCCTTTCATATTATATGTAGGAGATACAACCCACTATTTGTGGGAAATTTATTATACACCAATTTATTTGTTACAAGGCCTCTGTTATTAAAAGTCCACTTGAGCACAAAAGGTTTTGTCTGTTTATATGGACATTCTTTGCTCAAGGACAATTTCTGAGTCTTAACTGTGGGCAATCACAATTGCTTCCAAGCTTAACATCTGGAAGCACATTTGGTTTCATTGTTGGAAAGTAAATTAGCATCCCTGTTTACGAACAAGGGGCTGACCTTGCGCTGAACAGCAGTGACTGTGTCTTCGGCAGACAGACTAGCCTTCCTTGGTGATGAGAAGGAAGCTGACATGCCTCTGTTTCTGGCATTAGTGTGCCTCTCTCAAATGTCTACTCTCTGTAAGCTGAACTTTTGCCCTAGGACATGGAGTAAAAGATGACACTAATTGGAAGTTGGCATCCTGGAAAATGTTGTTGGAGTTATCTGCTGCAGGAAGATAACCCTTATCTTGTGCCAGCAATGAACCATGGGCTCTGCGGACCTGTCTGAATGTGTTCACACCTGTTCTAACATGGATGCCAAGAAATGAGGGGTCAGGAGGAAATTAGATGCACCGAGTCCCTGGGAAGGCACAAAGCCCTTTGAAGGTTCATTGGAATTATAATAGATTGGAGAAAGAAGAGATGAACTGTGTGTATGTACTTGGCTGTGGACAGCAGCATTGAGAATCTTAAGTTAAGCATTAATCTGAACTGTGAAAGGAAAAAAAAAACTCTTTCGAAGCCATAAGTGGGAGATATTGTAAAAAGAATAGAGCATCTTAGCAGTCAATGTAGTTTTCATAATGTATTACAGTTATTTCTTTTTAAAATGAGGTTTGATACACAAAGATTGAGCTAGAAATATGTATGTATTGTGCTTGCGCGGTTGGTTTAGTGTAAAAGAAAGATTCATACATACTGTTTTATTTCATGGATTTGAACAGATTGTTAGTCAAATCATGTCCCTAGGAACATAAATTATATGCACATATGAAACAGAAGACACTACAATTAACATACAAGACTATGTTAATCCTGTCAAATGGAAGTAATATAAAGTGATTACACTTTGTGACTACATTTTTTCTCATTTTATCTCTGCACATCCCTTTCAAAATTGGCTCTCATTTTAATTAAATAGGACCACATACAATGCAGAGTGAGGTGGAGATACGGAGGAGGCATGGACATGATAGAAATTAAGAATCTTTCCCACTGTGGTGTGTTAATTCTCTTTTCCATCAATGTATCAATCAGACACATTTATTAGGCACCAATTAGATGTCAGACACTGTGCTAAGAATTCTGGGTACAGCATATTTAAGCAGCTATGAGCTGTTTCTCAGAGGACAGCCTCAGTGGTTCAGACAAGCGTCTTGTTTCTGATGTTACTATTCTACTATTTCACATTCTCCAATGCCAGCTCTATGGTGCTACTTCCATGAGTTCTGATCATTAATGACTGTCAACTGCTCTTAGTATTTAAGTTGGGCGCCATATGTAGCAGTCCAGCTGCCACAATTACCCATGAGTATTTTGAAAAGAGATAAAGAGATTTGGCAAGCCATATATGTTACCTTTACTGCGAGGAAAGGATAAAAAAATTTGGCTGACTCAGATATGTAATTTATCCAGTCATCATTCATTCCATAATGATCATTAACAAGCAAAACGCTGGGATAAGAAAGGCAAAACCACTCCCACAAGTTTGTCAGCTACCTGGCCCAATCAGCAGCTTCAGTCTCCGAAGGCAGGACTTCCGGGTGTAATTGGAACCTGGACAGAGGCATGGCAATTAGCAGGAGGTGGGCAGAAAGGCATGGTCATCTGGCAGGCGGGAATCTGAAGAATCCGACCTCCCACAGGGAGGTTACATTTAGGGTTAGCTCACTGCCTGGATATCTTCCTCAACTGGGTCTCTTATTTTTTGGAATGTTTGCTGTAGTTGGAGCTCAACAATTAGGCTAGGCTGAATGACCAGCATGCTCCAGGGATCATGCTGTCTCTGCCTGTCCAGTATTATGATTATCTGCATATGCCCCCCTGCCTGGTTTTGACATGGATGCTAGAGATCCAAACTCAGGTCCCCATGCTTTGGTAATAACCATTTGACAGATGGAAACATCTTTCCAACTCCTATTATCACTTACCTTTAAAGCAGTTCTCGGAAGAATATGGTATTGTCACCATGATATGCATTTTCTGACGCATTTATTTAATTTCTTCTGGGTCTTTTATGAAGAGCAGAACAAAACTGAGGCTTACAATTTGTTTGCTCTCTTATAATATCCTCTTGTTTAATTCAACTTCAAACATTTTTTAAGTGAAGCAATAATACTTTTTAAAATTATTTTATTTAGTTAAATTCCAGTCGTTGTCCCCTTCTCCGTCCATAGTTCATCATTTTGGTCCCCCTCCCCCCTTGCTTCTGACAGGATGGTTTCCACCACCAGGCCTTCCTCTTCCCTGAGGCCTCAAGTCTCTTGAGGATCAAGCCTATCTTCTTCCACTGAGGTCATACCAGGTAGACTATATGTGTCCAGGGGCCTCGGACCAGCATGTGCATGCTCCTGGTTGGTGGCTTAGTCTCTGGGAGCTCCCTGGGGTCTGGGTTAGTTGAGATTGCTGGTCTTCCCATGGGGTCACTCTTTCTTTCAGTTTCTTTAATCCTTCCCCAAATTCAACCATAGAGTCCCCTGACTTCAGGTTGGATGTAACTATCTGCATCTGTCTCAGTCAGCAAGCAACAATATTTTTTAACAATACTTTGAGAATTTCTTAGATTATAGTGTGATTGTGTTCACCTCCTTTCCTCTTAACTTTTTCCAGACATACTCATGCAGATCCATTGCATTCCAATTTCATACCTCTTCTTCCTCCTTCTTCCTGTTGTTCTTCTTGTTACTCTTTGTATTAGTCAGGGTTTTACTGCTGTAAGCAGACACCATGACCAAGGCAAGTCTTTTAAAGGACAACATTAATTGGTGTTGGCTTATAGGTTCAGAGGTTCAGTCTGTCATCATCAAGGTGGGAGCATGGCAGCATTTAGGCAGGCATGATGCAGGTAGAGCTGAGAGTTCTATATCTTTATCTAAAGGCTGCTAGTGGAAGACTCACTTCCAGGTAGCTAGGGTGAGGGTTTTAAGCCCACACTCAAAGTAACAAGGCCACAGCTTCTAATCATACCACTTCCTGGGCCAACCATATATACAAATCATCACACTATTGTTCTTCTTTTTATCCTTCTCCTCATCTTAATCTTTCTTCTCCTCTTTCTTCAAGTCCAATGTACTACTGAACACCACAAGTCCAATGTACTACTGATATACTCATGGGTTGTAGGGCCATCAATTGGAGCACGGCCAACTTACTGGGGCTATACTTTAAATAAAACAGACATTCCTAACAACAGAAGACATCAAGTGCCTATAGCTCTTCATTTAGAGGTGGGAGTTTGTGAGGGCACCCTCACCATGTCCATGTTAGAGTGCTGATTGGCTTGATCGTGTGCAGGCAACATGATTATCTGAGTTCGTGATGACAAGAAGACACTGTTTCAGTCTGGTCCTCTCTGACCTCTGCATTTTTATATTTTTTTTCCTCCTCCTTTCTGTCATGAACCCAGATCCTTGGTTGGTAATGATGCAAATGTCTCATATATGGCTGAATACTTCACTGATATTTATTTTAACTATAGCTACACCTTTAGAGTATAGTACTATGGTTTTCTTTCAGCATATTTAGAAGGCATTCAGAACAAATGAGCTGGGACATCTTTGTACCTTCCCTCAAGTTGTTTATAGAATTAAAGAGTGGACACTTTAAAAAATATTTTTTTTTTTTAGGACAGGCAAGATGGCTCAGCCCCTAAAACTCTTGTAGACAAGCCTGACAGCCCAAGTTCAGTCCCTGAAACTCATGTGGTGAGGGAGAGAACTGAGCCTTATGACTTGTCCTCTGACTGGCACACATACACTATGATGCTTGTGCGCACATACACATATAAATACACATTTAGATATAAGAAAATTTAAATAAATTGAGATGTTGAAGAGCCAACTTTTAACTCCTGACTTGGTCTCTTGAGTAGCTGGGATTATAAGCAAGTACTAGGACACTCTGCTTGAAATGCTAGTTTTGGTGCATTGTGATAAATGCATTTTCATGTGGGCATGGGCTCTTATGAAAGTGAAAAGGAGGGGCACATAGATCTGTCCCCAAGAGCCTGGCTTCTGAGCAATTCCTGAATGGAATACGAACATACACTTATTAAATGCATTTTCAGAAGACTAGGTAGTACATGCTCTTCATGACAAATAAGGACCAATTTCCATTTTACTTTTGAAAACTATCAGAGGTGATATCAACTGCTGGTCATGCTTCTTTAATAATATTTTTATGTTGTCAAATTGTCATTAAGAAACAGAGCATGTGTGGTGGTTTGAATAAGAATGGCCTCCTAGGCTTGTATGTTCGATTGCTTGGTCACAAGTTAGTGGAACTACTTGGGAAGAATTAGGAGGCATGGCCTTGTTGCAGTAGATGTAGCTTTGTGGAAGGAGATCGTTACTCAGCGTGAGCTTTCAAGTTTTAAAATCCAAAGCCAGGTGCAGTGTCTTCCACTCTCTGCCTGTGGATCAAAGTGTAAAGCTCTCAGCTACTGCTCCAGTGTTTCATTTGTCTGCGTCTTACCATGATGGTCATGGGCTCACCCTCTGAATTATAAGCAAGCTCCTAATTAAATGTTTTATTCTGTAAGAGTTACTTTGGTCATGGTGTCTATTCACAGTAATAAAACAATGCTAAAGTCAGCATATTAGAGTTAAGAGTTCAAAACTTTCTTATTTTGGCTTTGGCTTTTTTAAAAAAAATGTTATATGTTAAAACTGGCACATTCATAGATAAACTCCAAGGATTGTTCAATACAAACCAGGCGAGAAAAATCTAACATTTTTAAGGACACAAAATAACTATCATTTCCATAATATCTAGACTCAAGCTCCGCTAGGCCCATAATTGTCTGTGTAGAGGAAGTCTGTGTGACCTCTGGTTTTTTATCTTTAAGAGAGGTGTTTGGGTTGAAGACAGAAATAGTGTTTTACAGTTCTTTTTATTTCCAACCCTCAGGTTTTCCAACCCTTAGGTTTTGTTGGTTGTTTACTCAGAGAATAGCATGCTTTCTGTCTATGGAAATGATCCTACTCTGAATAGGAAAAGTAGGGCTTATAGCAGTGAGGAATGCTCTCGGGATTCCGGTCTGAGTTCAAACAAGCCCCTTAACCAATAGACCTAAGTGTTAGCAGAAATCCCTGTGAAACCAAGGGCTGCTGTCCTTGGTGCTGATGGTCATTTTTTTATTGAGTGATTAAGATGATGAGGAGAGAGGATGGGAGAGGTTCAGAGGAAGAGGAGGAGGGCAAGAAGGGTACACTGATGAAAAGAGAAGTTTAAGTAAACTATATCTACAATTTAGGAAAAGAATTACTCTCACTCATTTTACCAGTAAACATCACTTTGACTCTGTTACATCCACGCAGGTAGTTTATAAGATTCTTTTGTGATTTCTTCATTTACTAACTAGACTTATGCCTATTTAATAGCCACTGAGTTTCTCTCCTAGTTTTGCATTTTTCCATGTCAAATATTTAGTTTGCTATGATGGCTGTTGGACGTGCATTATCTCAGGGAATTTTACACTCTATAATTCCAGGAAATTAAGAAAAACAAAACAAAACAAAAAACAAAACCCAACAACAACATCCCCCCCCCCCATAAGCCTAAGCCACCTTTCCCTATCCCTTTGCGTTCTGCTTTTCATAAACATGGAGCACATCAGTTTAGTGTCTCTGAATTTAGATGTAAATCAGGCTGCAAATCAGCCTATTTATGCAAATTAAATATTCTCCACTATCCCTCCTTTGTTGTCTGTACTTGATTTTTGTTTTTCATAATGATAGAATTTTCTTTGGTTCTCTCTCTCTCCCTCCCTCTTCCTCCCTCTCTCTCTCTCTCTCTCTCTCTCTCTCTCTCTCTCTCCCCATATATATATATATATGTATATATATATATACACACACACACATATGTATATATATATGTATATATATATATGTATATATATACATTGGTTTGATGCATGTGAATATTGAGTCATTAGTTTCCTGCTACTTTTTTTTTAAGTACAAAGTTTTATGAAATTTTTGGCCTCATCACTTTATTTTCTTAAATATAGTCCAGTAAATTTCACACCAGACATTATCTTTCTTTCCCTTTAACCTTCTGTATGGAACTCACAGTGTTTTTGTTTGCTTGTTTTGTTTCCAGTTCATTCTCATTTATCTTAGACAGATTTTCTACCCTTTCTTTATTCCACTGGAGAGAAAAAGGGGCTAATCCAAACTATTCTGGACAAAGCATTGCTGCCAGTATGTCCATATAGAGAAGTGAAAGCTGGGAGCGTTGATGTTGAATTAGAGGGAAGAAAGAACAGGTGCCTTGAACTTCTAAACTCAAAAAATGCACAGTCAATATGTTTAAAGTCCTTAGAAGTCAGTACTTACTTCTTCTGCTAATTAAACCTACTTTAATCAAAGAACAAAATCTTAGTGTTTTCTTTTTGTTTTTTCTTTTTGATGTTGTGTGTGTGTGTGTGTGTGTGTATGTGTGTGTGTATGTGTGTGTGTGTGTGTGTTTGTGTGCATGTGTGTGATTGTTCTAGCATAATTGTCCAATATTTCAGTTTCAACTAAGGCTGAAAATAGTTTCTGGGAAGTGGACCCTTACAAATGATGTATAACATTTCATTATGTCTTTGAGGTCAAAGCAATTGACGTATAACTTTTGGAAAATGCTTATTTCCCATACGGCCTATTGTATATTAAGTTCTTATGCTTGATGGATTTTTACTAAGTATTTCATTGCTTTTCATTTATTTTTGAAACAGAATGTGTTAAGCTAATAAATAGCCACCTTGGTAGGTATTTCTATACTTTGGCTTCAATATACATTCATTTATTCACACCAAAAATTTTCAGGATAATTGTTGATAGAGTAATGGGAGTTAAGAGGAAGCTTATTAAGTCCTGGATAGAACTGTATTCTTTGTGAAGTATTCAAATTGTGATTTTGGATACTATTCGAGCTGAAAGAATTGCAATACAGTGTTTGCTGAATCTCAGTATCAATGTGAAAAGGCTCATGGGATCTTGGGAAAGGGTAGCAGATTATCTGTTAGAATCTAGAGCTGGGAAATTCTCACCCAAAAGTTCACTTGAAGAGTAGTTGGTAGGAAGACCTTGGTGAACTGTTCTTACTGGACTAGTAGCTGAACAATGGTTGCTGCAGTGATTATGGTGTGTATAATACAGTAGGATGAGCTTTGGAATATCTTGAAAGAACTTCTAGTTCAGCTTCTTACTAAGATTTGAATCTTACTTCTGAGATTTGATTTTGTTATCTAACACATTGTACAAAATTCTCAAGGAACTAAAAAATTAAAATAAATGGGAAGGATAGAGATATCTGCCTCCTGTAACATGATGTAGATGAGTTGGTGTCTGCATATTTTCTCTCTGTTTATCTCCATGTACAGAAGATTGATAGTAGAATGATTGAATGCTGATCAAGCTTGCAGTCCCACTTTCTAGTATATACATGTCCACTATATTGGGATCAGGAACTAACTGGCTTTACAGTCGTAGGTCACCTCTGAATCCAGCAATGGTGACATCACCCCTAGGCAACTACGAAAGGGTCTATGCATCTGTTGCCATGGCAATTGCCGTACATTTCCAGTCTTCACCTGGTCCTCCTGCCCTCCTTTACTTGCGCACTGTGCGTGCAGTTACATCACAGTCCAAATAAAAGGCAGAGCCCTCTGACTTTCCCTCTCTCTCTCTTTCCTCTTCCTTCTTTGCTCCCCCTCTCTTTGTCCATTTCCCCCACAATAAACCTCTCCCATGGAACTGTGCTGGCCTGGTGTGATCTGCTGGACAAGCCAGGATTCTAACATAACACACTTCTTTTAATTTTAATCAATGAAGATTATTACTTATTTAGTTTCTGATTCATAAAGATAAAATTTCATTTTACATAAGTCGTATAGCTCATATAAGGATGTGGTTTTGAAGGGGTGAACAAGAATGGGGCATTACATCTTCATGACAATAGCCTAGACCTTACTTCACTACTGTGTGCTGTTTAGTGTCCTATTTCATTTTAATTGACGATAGTAAGCATATATCATGATAGTTGTGGTTCCCAGATAAAAGAGTAGAGTAGACATCAGGATATATGTTCTGTGGGGGGTCATACACCTAGTGTATTTTCCTAAGTATAGTCAGTACCACATTTTGCAGATCTGTTATCTAAAGGCACACCAATTCATGAAAGAACAAGCTAAGCTGAAGTAACAAAGATAATCCAAAAATAGATGTTTATTTCTGACTCACATGAAAGTCCCTGACAGGTAGTTCACTTCAACTTTGCTATTTTCTTTTTTTTCCTTTGATATAGTTATTTATTTTTTATTAGATATTTTCTTTATTTACATGTCATATGATTTCTCCTTTTCCATTTTCAATGGACCATTTGAAGATGGTAGATTCTAGATTAAGGCTTTCATTTGAAACAAGTAACGCTGAATTTGTCCTCTTTCACTTCCATCCACTTCCATGCCTGAGAACTTAGGTCACCACAACTTATTGTACTATCAGATGGGAAATTTAGGTTATATTTGGTTAGCTGCTTGCTATTGAAAGCAGGGAAGGAGTGCAGAACAGATAGGGGACCACCTGGGATTTCCATTACATGACTCAATGAATATTTATTGAATGAGTAAATGAAGAACACCAAAGCCTATAAGTAAATGTGGGCTTCAATTTGAGACCAAGACAAAGATGTTAGCTTTATCCCCTAGCTTAGAAATACATGTCAGTATGCCAATGTGTCTTTCCAGTTAATTCTTGCCAAAATACATCTTTAGTCAGAGCTACCTATTGTTAAGTATCTCTTCAGTGTAGTGTTTTCCTTTAATCTATGGCTGTCGACTTTTCTCCTGAATGTTGGAGCGGGATTGAAGCCACCGAAGAGTTTCTGTGAGCTCCATGGATTATGGTGCCTTCTTAAGCAAGACAAAATGACAGGCTACATAGTACTTATCTATATTACCTGTCAGGAACTCTTCATTTGGAAGCATGGGAGAGTATCAGGCTGGCTATTTGTGATTCTTTTTCAGAACTACCTTGACTTTAAGAGAGAATCTCTCTGATGCTGGCAAAATGTAGCTTTAGTTCTCCTAAAGGGAAATGCTGGGAGTTTTCTATCTCTGGACTTTTAGACTCTGTTAGATCAATATCCCAGCTGAGGACTTTATCCTAGCAACTTCTTCTTTTATGCAATGTGACACTTTCTTTGTTTCATTAGAGTTATTTTTCACAGCCACTGTAGGGGCCTGCATTGTGTGATGCCCAACTGGTAGCAGGTAATTCGCCCCACACAGGGCACGACTATTTTTCATTGTTGCCTGAGGATATGGCAGATCCTTATTAATTTTCTCAAGTCAACAGTGGGAATTGCAATACACTTTGTGAATGTTTAGAAGAGGCAGAGTTTCAGATGAGGAAAATGAAGCAGTGGGACCATATTCTTCAAAACTTACAGAGGTGGGAAGCTTTATCTCTCACTTGCAAGGCTGAAAAAAAAATTTAGCTATTGAGTAGCTATTGAAACCTTATGTCTCTTTAAGTGATTTCATTCCTAAGAGCTAAAGTGATGCTATAGCCCTATAACTCATTTATTTTCACAACATCACCATGGATCCAGAGGCTAGCCTTTTTTTTCTTCCCACGGTCCATACTGCTCAGAGGAGAAGCAAATGCCTCACGAACTCAACTGACTAGCATTCAAGGTCAAAAAGGAGAGTCAAGTTGTGAAGCCAGTGTTTGAACTCAGGTGTCTCAACTTCATCCAGTGTCTGCTTTAAGATGTAGTACTTAGCAAAGAAATATAACTGCAGGAACTAACTATTATAGGATGAAGGCACAGAATGTCACAGTGTGTCAAAGTTCAGCTCTCTAAATGCTCCTTAGCTCACAGGTTAAATAATGTGCTTTTGATGACTCAACAGCACTGAATGCTGTGAACTGTTCTAGCTCCCTTAAGCCACAGGCACAGAGATCATTATTCTGTATTTGGTTTGGAATGGTGCCCCAGAATCAGAGTTTTTCAATAGCACTAATGACTGCCCATATATCAGGAAGAATAGGGGACATTGACTACAGTGCATAATGACACTCATTAAATGGTTGTATAATTAGATGGTTGTTGTAACAAATTGAAAAGGATGGTGAACAGAATCTCAGTTTACAGGCATGTAGAGTTGGAGCAGGGTCTCTTTAGCCCCCATGGTATTTGTGCAAATTAGAAAAATGCTTTTCTCCAGGAAGCATGGTCTAAAGCCACAGAGTATGTTAGTGAGCAAAACCTTGATTTGATTCAGTTTCGTTTATCCATTTACTGAGACATATGCTCTTTGTGGCCACCTTATAGTAAACCAATAGTTGAGTAACACACAGGTCAAATCAACTTCTTACTTGGAAAGTGTTAGGATTAGAGGAATTCTGTTCAGTGCCTACTGGTGGCCTTGATCTCTAATCTCCCCCACACCCAGTTTCTTCATCTGAAAATTGTGCTAATAAAAAGGCTTATTCAACAAGTGTTTCCTCTGTGACAGCCATAGTGGTGCTTCTAAGTCTTAACGCTTTGAGTAATTTCATACTCAGTGAGGAAGAAGCTCTCATAGCCCCCACTTTGCAGATGGGACAATATAATGTACAGAGGAACAGAGAATTTTCTTTTCTTTTTAAATTATTTTTTACTTGTTCATGCTGCATCCCACCCACTCTCCCCTCCTGATGCCCTTCCCACAATCCATTCCCTATCCCCCCCTACCTCTCTTCTGAGCAGGAGGGGAGCCACTAGGTATCCCCCAATCCTGGCACTTCAAGTCTCTTCGAGGCTAGGCACTTCTTCTCCTACTGAGAACAGACAAGGCAGCCCAGCAAGAAGAACATACCTCACATGCAGACCATGGCTTTTAGGATAGCCCCTGCTCCAGTTGTTTCGTACCCACATGAAGACCAAGCTGTACGTCTGCTACATGTGGATAGTGAGGCCTAGGTCCAGCCTGTTCCTTGGTTGGTGGTTCAGTTTCTGAAAGCTCCAAAAGGCCAGGTTAGTTGATTCTGTTGGTCTTCCTGTAGGGTAGCAAGCCTTCCTCTGATTATTTTTTTTTTTTAAATAAATTTATTTCAACCAGAATATTTTTTCTTTTCTTTTTTATTTTTATTGATCGTTTTATTCATTTAAATTTCAAATGATATTCCCCTTCCTGGTTACCCCTTCACAATCCCCCAACCCATCTCCTCTCTCCCCTCACCCCTTTGCCTCTATGAGGGTGCTCTTCCACCCATTCACCCACTCCTGCCTCACTTCTCTAGCATAACCCTACACTGGGGCATCAAGTTTCTCTCCCCTCCTGTTGATGTCAAATAAGGCCATCCTCTGCTATATATGTTTCTGGAGCCAGAGTATAAAACTTCCTTTAATATCAATCTGATCTATTTGACGGCTAATCTGAGAACCGTTTTTGTTTTAGGTATTTGCAATTTTTGTGTACTTTCCTTATTTTTTTTAAGATTTATTTTATTTATTTTATGTGTATGAGTACACTGTAGCTGTATAGATGGCCATGAGCCATCATGTGGCTGTTGGGAAGTGAAATCCAGCCCCACTTGTTCCGGCCCCACTTGCTCCTGCATAGTACACTGTAGCTGTCTTCAGATGCACCAGATGAGGGTGACAGATCTCATTATAGATGGTTGTGAGCCACCGTGTGGTTGCTGGGATCCGAACTCAGGACCTTCGGAAGAGCAGTCAGTGCTCTTATCTGCTGAGCCATCTCGCCAGCCCCTTCCTCTAATTCTTACACAAGATTCCTCAAGCTCCATCTGCTGTTTGGCTGTGGATGTGTGCTTTTGTCTGAGTCAGCTGATGGGTGGGGACTCTCAGAGGACAGTCATACTGGGCTCCTGTTTGCAAGTATAAGAGAGTATCATTAATAGTGTCAGAGATTGGTACTTGAACATGGGATAGATCTTAAGTTGTGTTCGTTATTGGTTGGCCATTCCCTCAGTCTCTGCTCCATCCTCCATCCCTGCATTTCTTGTAGGCAGGATACATTTTGGGTTAAAAGTTTTGTGGATGGCTTGGGGAACAGAAAACTTATAATTCCAACTACCTGACCTCAAATCACCAGATCAACCACTTACTACTCATGCAATGCTAGGCAAGGTCTCTGTCCCATCAGCAAAGTGGGAGTTATAATAGTTTTATCCTCATTGTGTGTGAATATTACTCAAAGAGTTAATACTGCAAAGCATCACATCAGCTACCACAGAGAAAGCACTTGTTGAATAAGCCTTTCTATTAGCACAATTTTCTGCTGAAGAAATTGGGTACATGGGAGATTAGAGATCAAGGCCACCTAGCCGACAAATACTCCTAGGCCACATAGCCTGAAAAATTCCATTAATAGAGGGAAATTTGTCATCAGTAGAAACTAAGACCTCATCATTAATACTGCATTGGCTTGTAGGCAGAAATGCAGTTGAAAAATTTAAAAAGTAGGCTAATGATAGATGATATATTTCATGAAATTTGTTTATTGACACGATGGGGCCAGAACTCTGGTGTGACTTACTTTGAACCTCTTTTGCCTTGCTAAAATACTAACAGCTTTGGTCATTCAGCAGAGAAGGGGTATTTAAAATTTGTTCTGTTCATGAACATAATCTTACCTTGATTTCTCTTGTCTTGACAGTTGTCGGAATGATTCAGTGCATAGGTGCACTCTGACCACAAAGCATTCAGGGAAATTCCTCTCTAGAAAACGCTGCATGATTAACATTATAGCCTTGTTGAGAGTCCTAATGTGATCCAAGTCTGTCAACTCCATTCTCCTCCTGTGTTTAGTCAATAAAACCACACAAAGTTTGGAGACATTAAAAAGAAAGCTGTTTGTTCTGTGAAAGCTCCTTGGTTTGGGAGCAAACATTGTGTATTGGGCAAAATCCAGAAATGCTTTCCATCATTGTTTGGTTAGATTCTAGGATCTGCTTTTCCATGTTTGCTCCTTTACTGGCTCCAGCTTTTAGGCTCTGTATGTTTCAGCTACAGCCCAAATGACCTGCAGATTGTTTAGCATACTTCTAGCCAGAGAATATCACGTGTGCTTTGTCTTAGTGGGGCCTGAGTGAAGGGAATTTTATTTTTCTTGGTGGGTAGTGGGTCATTCTATTGCTTTTGAAATTATTGCCTTTGAAGGATATCCACTTAACCCTCTAGTTCCTATTTTTCATCATATTAGATCCTTCTGTTTGAAATTTACAATGAAGATAAACATAGAATGATAGATTTTTCATAGTTGCTCTTGAGTTGATAGGGTTCAGCATTATATAATTTTGTGATATAGGATATAGGAAATAAAAGAAATGAAAGATATTGACTTATGCACATATGCTTCCTTAATATATCTGAAATTAAATGCCTTTTCAGGAAAAATGCTAATTTTTAGAACTTGTAAGAATTCTAAAGAATTTAGAATTGGAAGAATTCTAAATTTGTAAGAATTTGGAAGAATTGGAAGGAAGTGAGTCCACAGCCTAATTGAAGTTTTGTAGTTTCAATTGTCAGAACTAAATGTTATTCAGAGAAGGAATTAGACATTCCCATGGCAACAAGTCTCTATTAATGGGATGACATCACAAAGCTGTCCTTTGAAGACACCTGGGATTTTAGGTATAGATGGAGACACTGTTGCAGGCAAATTATACATGCACATTTGGTGTAATTATGTGCACATGTATAGATATGCTTAATTTAGCCACATGTCTCATTTAGTACCATTTATCATTAGGCTTTTTAAATGACTCAATTCTCAAGCCTGGGTATAATTCAAGGTGTTTAGAGAAGCACTCAGCTAAATCTTGGAATAAATATCTACCATTAGTTGTATCATAGAGGAAAAAAATCCCTAATTCTTTGCTTTCATAATGATTGCTCAGTGCAACAGAGGGATTGTTGATCTTAACATAAGTTCTGAAATAGATGGGTAAATTGTCTCTCTGCAGCAATGTCCTGTACTATGCACTCGACTGTGCATAGCTTAGTGCACAAAGCTTAGGTCAATGCTAGCATTATTAGCAGAACTAAGGGAAGGGATTGTACAGACTGGGCTGGGTCTCTTATGTGTTTTTATCTTCTCCCTCCCCCCCAATAAAAATTACTAGTCAAAATATCCAAGGCATCGTTCATTTTATAGATGCACTTAATTACTTTAAACAGTGTCCAAAAAAGAAAACCAAAGTTTGTTTGGAACAAGCAAAAATCAGAATGGTGCATGTATTTGAGAAGTTGATTCATAAGGGCAACCTCTTGGCTTAGTGAATACATTTCTAACAGAGATGATGCTTTCAGAACTCCAGTTTCATGTTACCCTTTGCAGGAAAGATGCTAAGCAAGCTGGACTAGCCCTGCAAGTACACAGAAATATGACAGGGTAAAAGGTTAGCTGTAGTTGGTAAACTCATAAATAATACCAACTTGTCAGAAGGAAATGGTAACAATTTGCATACACAGCTCATGTTGCAGAATCATGCGTATCCAAGGGTTTTTGCTGGCTGGAGAAATGCTAGAAGATTGAATATTTGCCAAGGTGACTTTTCTCTTCTTGATGCCTTTAAAAGTTCTTTGTGTAGCCTTCTCCCCAGAACCTGATATTTCCTTGGACTTACTAAAGCTATGAAACTGGGTGTTTCAGCCCTTGTTTATGACATTGACCTGAATGGAATTCTTCCAAATGAAGGTCCCTAATGCTATTTTTCTAAATAGTATCTGTGTATACTCTCTTCATTGACATTTGTATTTTGGTGGTTAAAAAATAAAATAAAATTGTTCCATTTCCTCTATCTCAAATGACTCTAGAGCATCGGTCTCCAGGAGGATTTTCCTGAGGGCAAGGTAAACAAAGTACCTGAGGATCAAAAATAACTTTCTTTGTATCTTTTAAATTCCATGCAATGGTAATTGTATTTATTTCACTCCTTCCTCAGAGAGAGAAAAAAATATTACATTGGAAGTGAAAGCTGGAAGCAAGCATAGATATTTTCATTTTCTAATATAAAGACATTAAGGCAAAAGAAGGAACTCACCCATTCTACTGTTGTGGAGACTTTCCCTGGGGCAGTGTAGACAAATATCTCCTTCTTATAGGGGGCTAACAACCAGCCTGAAGAACCAGTGAGTTCATTGGGATTACTTACTCAGTATGGGTGAGGGCTTATTGACAGGAGCATGCACGGTCAGAAAATCTCACCCTGGCAGAGATGATGACTTCCTCATAGCTTAAAAGATGGAGTCTCCTCTTCAGCTAATCCCTTCTGCTTTATGAACTCAAGTTCCTTCCAAGACCGAAAGGCCATGTGCAATCAGGGTTGAATCACACACAACTAACTGGGACACAGAGAAGGGAATGATTGAGATCAGATGAAGGTCCAATGACCCGCCCCATAGTCTACCAGACAGAAGCATCAACAGTCAACAAGCTCAATTGTGAAGTCCTTTTGCAAGTAATTATAGCGGCTCTCAGGAAGATGCTAACTATTTTTCACAGAGGAGAGCAGTCTATAAAACTGTTTATTTTGATGAAGAACCATAGCAATAGTCATCAGATTATTTCATTGCTAACATGAGGGAATATTTGCATATCCACATACGTGCGTTCATTTGCCTGCAGCATATTGTACATATATTTATACATACTAGCAATATGTTAAATATATACATTCACATCCATATGTAGTTATAATTATACCTATCCCCTTTCTACTCCAAAAGTGATTTGGGGACCAGTAACATCACCATCAATAGGAAACTATAAGAGATTCAGAATCTCAGGGTCCATCCAAACCCACTGAATTAACCTTCATCCGAATGGCATCCTTAGACAATTTATATCACATCACATCTGAGAAGCCCTATTCTAACCATTTCCATTTTTTTGTATTAATCAAGTGTAGTTACCTAGAGACCAAAAATAATCCCCAAATACTCGTCATGTATGTTAATTTTCCAATTATCTTTTCTCTCCTTCACCAAACTTTACATTTTTTTATTGCTATGAAATGAAATGACTAAATAAATATTAGTATATGCCATTCTATTCCATCCTGCCTTTTATTAGAAAGGGTTACTTCAGTTCAAAAATACTCTTATAAATATAACAACTGTGAATATGTAGAACATGTATATACTGCTCTCAAAAATACTGTGATAGTTAATATCAGTAATCACCTTGACAGGATAAACAACCATCTAAGAGGTAAACTTCTGGTTATGCTTTCAAGGGATTATTTGGTTATGTTAGCCTCTGACCATGCCTATGAGATATTAGTTAATTACATAATTAGGGGGAGGTAAGAAGACCCATACTAAAAGTTTGTGGCCCTGTTCCAAAGGCACAGATAAATAAGAAAGGCACACATGAAAATAAAGGAAGCGAGCTCATTGACTCAACCTGCTCTGCTTTCTGACTGGAGAGGTGATCACCTGCTTCAAGTTCCTGCTTCTGGTACCTCCTTGCCATGATAGACTGCATGCTTTAATTATTAGTCTAAACAAACCCTTTTTCCTTTACTTTATTTTAAAAATGTGTTTATTAGTTCTTTTCTTTTCTTTTTTTTTTTTAAGCTAAAGAAATACCACAGTTTATTGAAGACTACAAATATATTGTTACAAGTTGGAACTCCATGCCTTCCAGAAATCAAAAGCAACAGCAGGTGTGTGCATGGATGCTTCGGAGGTGCTGCACCGCTTGAACTCGAAATGGGTAAGACAGGGTCAGACACATGGGCGAGAGGGAAATGGGGAGGGGCAAGTTCAAAAGCCCAGAAGGTATCCACCAACTAATTTCCCCAAGCCACGCAGGCCATGGCCTCAACTCAGCAGGCTCTCCTCAGTGGTCTGGTTTCTGAAACAAGACTTCAGTGCAAATTTATACACACACACACAAAACACAGCCCCCAGGCTTGGGCCAAATTAGCTCTCAGCCGTCCAGAAATGCTTGTAAGGGGGTGGATATTTTCTTCCAGTGTTGTATTCATGAGACCCATATCCACTTGGCTGTTGGAAAGGGGTAGCCGAGTCATTCACACTGACATTCACACCATGCTGCTTGGAAGAGGTAGGAGCCACAGGGAACACAGCAGGCCCATACTGGAAGGTGCTGGGGTGGCCGGGGACCCCTGTGTAATATGGCAGGCTGGTGTAACTATAGCCAGGAGGCAGCGCCGGGTTTAGGAATGTCTGCTGCATGGTGTGGTGAGTCTGCGTCTGGTTCTGTTGGGATTGGGCCAAGGTTGTGGCTGGGGCTGGGGAGGAGGCATCCCCGCGGCCGAATTTGGTGAGGTCGCCAGAGTAAGGGTTGCTGGCCAGGCTACCATCCCTCCCAGTAGGTGGAGTGGTAGGTGTGGGAAACGGGATACTGTAGTAATCCAATGGAAATCTTGTCTGGAGCATCTGTAAATCATCATAACCATATACTTGTGGCGGGTAGGCATGTAACAGCCCTGGAGCCATAATATATGGATTAGGCAACAATGGCGGGACTCCAGGAGGAAGATTGGGAGGAGCTTTTCCTGAAGTTGTAGCAACTGAGCTTCGAGTTGAGGCTGTGACAGTAGAGTTGCTGCCCAGGCTAAGGCCCAGACTACTGTCACTTTTCAGACTGGAGGAGACACTGACCCCTGGGGGAGGTACAGAGACAATGCTGGATGTGGTAGAGAAAGTGCTGGAGGAAGAATGTAGATTTGCCTCACTTTCCACACTCGTATGCAAAAGAGTGGATGTCGAAGTATGCCCAGAAGATGTTGATGAAGAAAGGGTATTCTACTGTGTAGATAATGCCCTGCTATGTTGTGTGGTGGTGGTATTTGGAATGTCCTCATTATGGCTCAAGCCATCTAAGGAGGATGGATGCTGATTGGCTGTCGTCAGTAAGGAAGTTGCAGGTACTGTTTCATTGAGAGAGGGCATACTAGAAGTGGAAGGTGATTCAGATTTCACTGCAGAGCCTGTAGCACCTTCAACAGATTGCGTGGTCTGTAACTGCGTGGCCTGCACAGAGCTGAAACCATTCTTAGCCTGAGTCAGGTCCTTTTGGGGTGAAGAAGAGATGGAGCTGGGATACCGCCGTGTCTGTGTGGATCTCTGTTCATTTACAGAGGGCCCTGAGCGTTATTTTGGGAGGTATAAGTTGTCGACTGAATCGGGCCTCTCTGATAACCAGACTCCTGACTTTGATTAGACGAAACTGTAGATGAAGACTCACTGGCCGTGCTGGTATACAGGCTACTAGGAGCCTGGCTTGAAGAGGCGCTCGTGGTGGGGGTGGACTCGTAATCAGAAAGGACAGGCTCTGACCCAAACTGCAGTGCCCCAAACTGCAGATTTAGCCCTGCGATATCTGCTGAGCCAGGCGTCTCCACAGCCAGAGCAGGAATCTTAGACGTCAAGGAGGTTTTCTTCTTTTGCTGTTTCAGTTTCTGCTGAGCCGGCTGAGGGCTGGAGGATTGGTTGTCTGAAGACCCCGGAGACATCTGTGGAGCCGAGGTGGATTTGCTTGGCAGAGGAGAAGAGGGGGGAGGGGTTGCAGCTGTCGAGGTAGCCACTGCAGGTGGCTTCTCCTGAAGGAATACCTCCATCATGGTTGAAGATGGGGTGAATGCCTGGCGCTTTGTAGAAGGACTGTGCACTGTTGAATCATTTGCACTCTTCAAATCATACTGCACCAGTGATGGTGATTGTGTTGTTGAGCCCATATCCCAAGAGGAGATGGTGGTGCTTCCAGATTGAGAATGTTGAGCTGCCAGTTGAACAAGGGCCTGTGCAGTCTTGAATTGCTCCAAGAACTGGGAACCTGTTGTACTGCCACCTTTAGCTTCCCCAACATCACCAAATCCTTTCCCCAACATGCTCACCATGCTATGATGAGAAAATCTATTCCCTGAAGCAGGCTGTGATATGGCATTCTGCTTTGAATTACTAAACACCAGAGGCTGGGCCAGGGAAGGAGCCTGAGATGGATCCAGATTAGATGAATCATTCTCCATTGAAGACAGTGTCTTCCCCAATAGAACAGCAAGGTCAATTCTCTGACCAGCAGTGATTGTCACATTCTCCGCAGGCAGAGGCACTGAAGACACATTAGAGGCAGTAAAGATCTTGGTCTCAGAAAGATCTTCATTCCAATCTTCAGTTCCCCACTCTTCTGTTGCAGTCCTCCATGCACCAGGAGCAGTCTCAAATTTTCGGGGATAATTTGACCCCTCAACCCCAATGAAATCAAGTCTTGTTCCATCATCTGGTTCAAAGTGGCCAGTGTTGTTCCATGTATTGCCACTGTTATTGCCATAGTTATCATCAGTGTTGGTTGGCTCTTCATAATCAGCTGGGTTAAAGGTTCCCATTCCTTGAGCAGGAAATCTTCCTCCTTGCCTACCAGAACTACCTCTGCCCCGGCCTCAGCCTCTTCTGCCTCTGTCTGTGCCTCTTCCAGAAGGTTCTCCACTCTTAGTGCCATCCAATCCATTTTCCTGGCCTCGAAACTCTCATCCATGGCTGACACCTCTCCCCCGTCTTGGTGGCCCACCACATCCGACTATAGTCTCTGTCCCGGTCTCGATTCTCTTTTCCTTCTTCATTAGATTCAGTTTGTCCAGCATCCTTCTGTCCTGAGACTCCTTTCTTCTTCCTGACCATCTCCCAGGAATGCGTGTCTGGATTTCCTTCCAGGAGAACACTGATGGCTCTGTTGACATCTCCATTGCAGTCATGCAAAGCAGTCACACATTCATCCTGGTTTTTGCCTGTGATATCAATCAATTATTTCACCTTCTCCTCAAAGTCAGCATCATTGTGGTCCGAAATCATCTGAGCAAGTCGAATTTGCTCTGCAGTGGCCTGTGGCCACTGCTTGTGCTGTGTCTGGTTTTGGTTTTGAGGTTGTTCCCAGTTTCCCTGGGCTCGGTTAGTGCCCACCGACGTCATCATTTACAGTATATACAAATAACAGTATTTACAAGGAAGAATACTGTAATCCCAGTACTTGGAAAGCTGACCAGAGAGGATCGTAAATTTGAGGCCAGCCTGGGCAACACAGTAAGATCCTCAGTCTCCTCCACACTGACCAGTTATTTTCTTTATTTACATGTCATATGATATCTCCTTTCCCAGTTTCTGCTCCTAAAAAAGAAAAAGAAAAAAAAAAGAAAGAAAAAGGAAAAAAGAGAAAGAAAAGAGAAAAGAAAAGAAAAAAAAAAGAAAAAGAGAGAAAGAAAAAAAAACAAAAAACCCTGTTCCCTCCCCCCTCTCCCGGTTCACCAACCCACCCTCTTCTGCTTCCTGGCCCTGACTTTCCACTACACTGGGGCATAGAACCTTCACAGGATTAAGGGCCTCGCCTCCAATTGATGACAGACTAGGCCATCACTATATATATGCTGCTGGAGCCATTAGTCCCCCCATGTGTTCTCTTTGGTTGGTGGTTTAGTCTCTGGGAGTTCTGAGGGTACTAGTTAGTTCGTATTGTTGTTCATCCTAAGGGGCTGCAAGCCCTTTAGCTCCTTGGGTCCCTTCTCTAACTCCTTCATTGGGGACCCTGTGCTCAGTCCAATGGATGGCTGTGAGCCTCTACTTCTGTATTGGCCAGGTTCTGTCAGAGACTCCCAGAAGACAGCTCTATAATAGGTTCCTGTCAGCCAGCACATGCTGGCATCCACAACAGTGTCTGGATTTGATGATTGAATATAGGAAGGATTCCCAGGTAGAGCAGTCTCTGGATTGTCCTTTGTACAGTCTCTGCTGCATAGTTTGTCCCTGTAACTCCTTCCATGGGTATTTTGTTCCCCCTTTTAAGAAGGAACGAAGTATCCACACTTTGGTCTTCCTTCTTCTTGAGTTTCTTGTGGTTTGTGGATTGTACTTGGTGTATTCCAATCTTCTGGGCTAATATCCACTTATCAGAGAGTGCATACCATGTGTTTTCTTTTGTGATTGGGTTACCTCACTCAGGATGATATTCTTCAGATCCATCCATTTCCCTAAGAATTTCATAAATTCATTGTTTTTAATAGATGAGCAGTACTCCATTGTGTAGATGTACCACAGTTTCTGTATCCATTCCTCTGTTGAGGGACATCTGGGTTGTTTCCAGTTTCTTGCTATTATGAATAAGGCTGCTATGAACATGGTGGAGCACGTGTCCTTATTACATGTTGGAGCATCTTCTGGATATATGCCCAGGAGTGGTATAGCTGGGTCCTCTGGTAGTACTATGTCCAATTTCCAGAGGAACTGCCAAACTAATTTCCAGAGTGGTTGTACTAGCTTGCAATCCCACCAGAAATGAAGGAATGTTCCTCTTTCTCCACAACCTCTCCAGCATCTGCTGTCACCTGAGTTTGTTGTCCTAGCCCTTCTGACTGGTGTGAGGTGGAATCTCAGGGTTGTTTTGATTTGCATTTCCCTGATAATTATGGATATTGAACATTTCTTTAAGTGCTTCTCAGCCATTCAGTAATTGTCAGTTGAGAATTCTGTGTTTAGCTCTGTGCCCCATTTTTTAATAGGGTTATTTGCTTCTCTGGAGTTTAACTTCTTGAGTTCTTTGTATATATTGGATATTAACCCTCTATCAGATATAGCATTGGTAAAGATCTTTTCTCAATTTGTTGGTTGCTGTTTTGTTCTATTGACAGTGTCTTTTGTCTTATAGAGCTTTGTAATCTTTTCCCATTTGTCAATTTTTTTATTGATTTGTTTTATTGCATTATGATGAAAAAAGATACATAATTTCAATTTATCTGAATTTGTTAACATTTAAAAACATATTTTAAGTAAATAGAATTACATCACATTCTTGTTTCCCTTTTGTACTCCAACTCCTCCCAGAGACCCCCCTTCAATACCTACAATACTTTTTGATCATATTCTTTAAAAATTTATAAAATATTGGACATAGTTCTACCAGAGGACCCAGCTATACCACTCCTGGGCATATACCCAGAAGGTGCTCCATCATGTAATAAGGACACATGCTCCACCATGTTCATAGCAGCCTTATTTATAATAGCCAGAAGCTGGAAACAACCCAGATGTCCCTCAACAGAGGAATGGATACAGAAACTGTGGTACATCTACACAATGGAGTACTATTTAGCTATTAAAAACAATGAATTTATGAAATTCTTAAGGAAATGGATGGATCTGGAGAGTATCATCCTGAGTGAGGTAACCCAATCACAAAAGAACACACATGGTATGCA
>JADRCD010229686.1:8161-36882 GCA_019843815.1 Montemys delectorum | reverse complement strand
AAAAAAAAAATGGTTTCCTCTCTGTGAACAGACCCAGAATGGTGATAATAGCAACCACATGTTAAATTCAAAATTAATGGTAAATGCCTGACCTGATGGTTTCTATTAATGTAGGTGTTCTATTGTCTCCAGGGCCATAAAATTAGCATCCTTTGCTAGTAAAATAAGCCTGGGTCGTGAGTCTGACTGCCATGTTTTTGTTTTCTTCCTTCTTAATACTCATTCATGTTTGCCCAGTGATGATTTCGTAAATGCCTATCAACTCACTGGTGATGACATCACACTGTCCAGCTCCAAGCTTTCCAGAAAACACAGAAGCAAGCTGGTTTCAGCATCACACCTCATGACAACAGGACATTGCCAAACTCTTACCTGTCTTCAGCCTCTAACACCTTTGGAATGGCTCACGCTCTTCCTCATTAAGGAAAAGGAAACAATATGCCAATTCATCTCAGATAAACGAAGCTTTCAAATGGCAACTTTTATTTGTTTCTTTGTGAACACTTGCTCAAGAGTTTAGAAAAAAACGGTTTAGAAAAAGTTACATATTCTAAGTAAATGTTCTGCCTTAAAGGATTAGACTATTAGCTGCCCATTGCAAATGTCTCCTTGAACCAGTTTTGAAACATTCTATTGTGAAAGTATGAGAAGTGTAGATGGATTGATGTGGCTCCTTTGGAGACTGTCATTTGGCTGTGAACAGAACTCTGAGATGGAAGCCAGCTCCCCGTTACTCTAACAACATCAAAAGTAAAGGTCAGCTTCCTGTTCACGCTGCCTTGCTTTGAGAACTCCTCAACTCATAACTGATTAACAATCCACAGCACTGGCTGCTGCCTCTGGTACCTCCTTCATCTAAATCTAAACTGCTAAACTGATCCTAACAGCTGAGGCAGAAATCAGTCACATAGATCTCATAGAGAATCAGAAATAAAAAGCTCCTTAAAGACAGAAACAATATAGACCTTGAACTCTTGGGGCCAAATTTACCCAATAGCTTCACATCCTTCTAGTTTCAGAAGCCAGAAACTAAATACGCTGAAGTAAACAAGAAAACAAACAAAACCCCCACTTACATAGTCATGCAGTCATCTGTAGATCCACACCTCTAACCCTGGCAACTGCCAGAGTCCAGGAAAGAAAAACTGGTAGATGAATGTGGCTTTCAGCAGGACTCAACCTATCAAGGTGTGTCTCTGATACAGAATGACAGTGGAACTAGTGTGACACAAATCTAAGGAGGAACACAGACAAGATTGAAGTGCACTGCTGAGGTCTTGAAGAGGCAGAAGTAGGCAGTAAACCTAATGGTCACAACAGCACAACTGTCTACTGTCCAGAGTTGTCACAGGTACGGTACGCGATGCCCTCCGAGTAAACGCTCACTCTAAATGCTCCTTGCTTCCTTCTGTGTCTGTTACCATGGGCATCCCTCTTCTCCACACCGTCCTGCCCCATCTCTGACCACTTACATACCGGCCCCATCTCATTCTTGTGACTCTTCCCTGCCTTTCTAGTGTGTGTCTGAAGGAACCACTTTACCTGGTCTAGAATCAGTCACACCGCTAAATCACTCACCACGTCCAACCTTTCAGCTCCATCTCTACAACAAGGGAAAGTATCCTTTGGCAACTATAAAACTAAAATGAAGCTATATAAAAGGTTTGTGTACTTTTAGAAAATTTGCGCTAGTTTTTTTTTTTAATGAATTCTTTTGTAATGCAAGGAATACAGGTTTGCATTTCTGTCAAATAAACTATTTACTTTCTATTGTTGCACATACTTTTTTAAAGCTTGCTTTTCAAAATTAGTATCAATGAAGTAAAGAATATACAAGGGAGCCAATGATAGAGGGTGTATTTGAGTTTAAATCCTAGACCAAACAAGCAAAGATTGTTCGTCCTGGTTTTGTATTCTCTTCTGATTGTGTATAGACTGTCCTTTGTACCTTATATGACTTATAAGAGTTGCTGCACTCTTCATTGTCAGTGCATGCATGTGTGTGCGCACACACACGCATGCACACGCAAACACCTGTGTTTTTCAGACTCTTAAATTCAAAGGCTTCTTTTGCTGCAAGCGCTATAGTATGTTCTTTCTTTTGCTTGAAGATTTCTCCTGTGCTCTTTTCTACAAATGTCAGTGTTCATTTATCCCTTTACAAGGTAAAACCCTCTTCATCAAACCAGGTCAAAATACTTGTCAGAATGAGTTTTTGATTAACATTTCTTTCTCACCAAAGATTACATTTGATAACTATATTTTTTAGTTCACCCTTATGTTTTCCATACTAGCACAATTCCCAAACAATCAACACTTAAGTGTTTGTGGAATTAATGAGCAAATGAATGATTGACAATATTCATATACACACACACACACACATATATATATATATATATATATATATGTATATGTATACATATATATGGCACATTTGGGCATACTTTGGAGAAATAATTATTTCTTTTCCTATTTCTGATGTAAATTGTAAATTGACATATTAGATTAATATCTTGGGTCACATTTACTAGGGCAGGAATTCCTAATATGTATCAAACATACTGAACATATTTGATTGATAAAGATGAGGGTAGAAGGAATGACCACTCTTGTTTGTTTAAAAGAGCAGACAAATACTCTGGTTGATTTTAACTTACAATTTAAGAATGATGAGTGTGCAATAAAACCTTAATATCTTTTACAAAATAAATAACTAAAGGTGGCAGCAGATACTACGGTGATTAGTCCTGAAGTCACTTGAGAGAAATTCCATAATTTCATAAAGGAGAAGCTCCACCCCAAGGTGACAAGCACCTTGGACGGGATGCGAAGATTACAGCTGCCTTTGCTTCTCCCAAGTGAGGGCACTTGTCCTTTGTTACTGCAGCTGCCCTCCTCCTCTAATGTCAGATTAGGCAAACTGAAACATCTAGCCTCAGACAGACCAGTGATAGGGTCCATGGCTTCTCAGCAGACGGACAACCACTGTCCAGCCTCTACTATGCCAACCAATCTAGTTACATTTTCTTCTTCTGTAATATGGATGCATTCTGTTGGTTCAGCCCCTCTGGAGGATTTTGCCTGATACAGACACCGTGAAGAAAGGAAGGAATCCTTGAGTGATGGGTTTTAGAGAAGAAATTCATGGTTAGATAAAAATAAAACCAGGCTCTTACTCAACAGTACATGCAAAGTAGCTTCTGCAGATCCATAAAGTTAATGGAAGGCACTGCAAAATGAACAACTGTACCGCAGTAGGTAGAAAGGGATTTTCAAAATAAATGCAACCAACTCTTCCACCCTATGGAAACACCAGCTTTTCATAGCTAGCATCAGCCTCTCATCTTGTGCCTTCCTGCTTCCTGCTTCCTGCTTCCTGCTTCCTGCTTCCTGCTTCTGCCTCCATCTGATTTAAGTTCAAGATTTCTGTTTAACAAAGGACACAGATTGTCAGATTGAGAGAAATTTTTTTGTGACAAAACAAAACAAAACAAAACATACCTAGCATAGACTTGGAAGCACAGCACATGTGCAATGTATTTCAAGAAATCAGAGAATTGTATGCTAAAATATTAAATTATCCTTTTGCCAAATAACAGCAAAAACTGATGAGTTCTGAATAATTTGAGAACCCTGATAGAGTTACACACTTGAAAGAATGTTAAACTAAATAATCTAATAATACCCTCATATCCTGTTGCTTGAGCAATCGTTCCCTTATTGTGCAATAAAAGAGTCTCATTGTTTGTTATAAGGAAGTTGGGAACAATCTGCATTACCATTTCCAGAGAGCAAGTAGATAAGTCCTGGTCTCCCATAGATCCCCGTTCTAAGTTGGAAACATCAGGCTCCTTATAGCAGTGTTGCTCATTCTTAAGAACAGAATCCTGTCAAATAGCTGAAATAGAATATTTCTGAATTAAATGTTAATGAGCAAAATTTTCCAGCAGTGGCATGTTTTATGCAAAAAAATACATTCTAAACAAACTCCTCATGGAGATCAATATGAGTTGAAAAATATAGGTGTGCAGGGTAGGGGCAGGAGAGGAGGGGCTAACAAAGAGAAAACAATGAATATATTGTTCATCTTAAGAGGAGCAATGGGAAAATTGAAAAATATATTGCCATTTATTATATGTCTTCTTGTTTCTATCCTGTAATAAGGAATAATAATGAAGGGAACTATTAATAAGCCAAGTGAGTAGAGAAGAAATCAATATTGATCCAAAGGGAGGAACTAGAAGAATTAGTTGTACACATACACTGGACATCATAGCTGGTAGCACATTTCTGGTCTGATAGTTTGTGTAGCTGTCCAGATGACATGAATAAACTGGCTTTACCTGAAAAGGGGGCTGGAAGTGAAAAGGACAGGGTGCGAGAGAAGGATGAAGCCAAGACAAGGTTCTGATCAAGACTCCAGATTTAATATTCATCACTGTGTTTATAGAGGGCAATCCCACAGACCCATCCTTTGTTTCAGCTAGAGTATGTTGCAAAGCAAGCTCATTCAGCAGTCTATTCTTCTAAGTTCTTGTAAGAAGTTGCATGTGCATCCAAGATGACTACACCTAGGTATTTAAGCCCCTGGGGACAAGCACTCAAGATCTGTTCAGCCTACTCAAAGCTGGAGAAAGGCACAAGTTTATCACATATAATCATAAAACCCAGCATTTCCAACAGTATATTGCAAAATGATAAAGAAACAAAATATCTGCAAGGTAGGCCAGATTCAATTCTTCACATTTGTTTGGGTTCATCTTGTCTGTTGTGTACTCAGAAGCTGAGTATTGTGCCTCACACCAGACTGTAACTTGATAGTGCGTCTCTCTATTAGCCAATGTACTGTGAAGAATTCTCCCCATTAACTCCTGATTGGTCAGTAACTGGCTAGGGCTTATGACTGGGCAGAAAGAATGGGAGGTGGGACTGGGAATCAAGTAAGTCTCAGAAAAGACCACAAGGGAGAAGAACAAAGAAGACAGAGAAAGGAGGATGTTGCCATCAAACAGGATAGACCAAGAACATGTGGCCAAGAGAAGGAGAAAATACTAGGTGGCCTCTATTTACAGCAGAAATGAATGAGAATGCAAACTTTGAGTTAGGTTAGCCAAATCAGAAGATTGTTGCTGTTTTGTATGAGGTGTGTAAGGAACAACATTTCAAATCACAAATAGTAAATATCCATATGAAAAGGTTGGGCATAAACATTTTATTTACTGGAACCCTGTACTTTAGTAGGAGAAGTAAGAAAACTTGATGACTCATGCTTGAAATGCTAACCAATCACAGAGGAAGATGCTAAATTCTGTGCCCAACAGGAAATTGTTCAGTAGATAAATTCTATGACCACTGCTCATAGACTCTATTATTCTTTAGGGCTTCTTAGCAATATTACCACTCCATAATGTGTCAAAAAATATCTTACTGAAATTCTAAGCAGATGAGTAGATCAGTAATCCTTAAAAACATAAAAGCTACACAGAATGAAGAAATTGATGAATAGAATCAATAGTCTAGAAGAAGCCAGGAATGTATTATGCAATTGTTTTATTTTTATAACTCTAATATTTAAAATATTAATATGTTTAAAGAACCATCAACCCACCTACAGTTTATGTTTTATAAATAACCTTAACTAATAATCTTTATGACCAGCTTCCACGTGCTCATGCTGAAGTTTTGTTAATAAAAGGCAAAGATTTGATCTTGAAGTATGTGTGGTTAAAGAGGCCTTCAACAGTGGGTTTTCAGAGTCTTTGATGGGGCAGCTGACAGAAGAGTCAGGACAGCAGCCATCACTGTGCCTAGAGGACATAATTGGCTAAAGGTGGGAGAGACAACAGTAACAGTAACGGTTGATAGGCACAGTCACCAGGCCTTCTTCCTTCTGTGCAGACTCAGCATTCTGCAGTGTGAAGCATGAAGAAGAATCTCTCTAGGGCTTTTCTTTTGCAATATATGTCTACCTCTCCTCTGTTCAAACTTCAGATTATCTGCCTACGCCATTACTGACCTGCTCTCTGTTTCACAGAGCACTTGGACATTCTAGAGAACTTCTAGAAGTTTCTGTCCACCTAAACACCTGGGCCCCTCTGCCAGGTATGTGACCTTTTCTTCCATTCCTCGTGGTCATTCTTCTGTAGTAAGCATTGCCCTATTCAGGACTAAAGACAGGCTCTCCTCTTATGTCTTCATTCATCTAGGCCCTGTTGTGAAAACTCTTCTTTTCTCTCCCACACCATCCACTAAACCACCTTGATCTCCCTTGTCTCACATGAAGAAAAATGAGAAAAGCCCTGACCTTACTCAGCCCCCATTTCTGCTGCTAGTTACTCCATCTCAAGAATAAAGGGATGTTCTTACAGTTGACTGGAACAGACATTTTCTTTTTCGGCTTTGTCTTAACATCTGAATTGCAGGAATCATTGAAACATATTCTTCTTTGGATTTTTGCTTTTCCTTTCCCATGCCAGTGTTTTTTCCTTGTATAAAGTCACAGTTATCACAGTGCCGTGGGACTCAGTGCTGGTCTTCCAGTATTCTCGATCCCTTATTGAGCTCATCAGGCCTCCAACTTTAAGTCTTAGCAGAGTACTGAGACCAGCATGTCTAAATCTGTTACAGGTCTCTCTCTGGATTCTAAATTCCAGCTACCTAATACAATCCTTAATTCTGGTACCCCCAGGGTCTTGCAAAATCAGTCTTTCTGCTTTCAGTAAAGACCAATACCCCTTGCCAGCAGCCTAGGCAAAGTTAGGCTTTCCTCTTCTTTGTATATTCTAGGTCAATCAGTTAGTACTACCAAAGGTACCTGCAGAATATCCATGGGCATTTGTTCTCACCACCTCTATCAATACAGCTCTGCTTCAAACCATCATCATATCTCCTTGGGGTTACACTAAAACTTTTTACTTGGCTTTGTCATTGCCAGTGCCCATAATAACATTAATCTGTTTTAAACAAGCAACTTTCTTGTCTTTGTCATTAAAAAATTCAGAGCTGGATCTAACAGTCCATATCTACCATCCAGCCCTCATGAGACTGAGACAGAAAAGTCAGGAGCTCAAGACTAGCCTGGGCTACAGAGAGGGTCTCTTTCTCTATACACCACTAAGAAGTGCATAGATGTTCATAGTTTGGATTATTATTATATTAGTGTCCTAAGATCTTCTGAAATTCTCTCAAATTAAAAAAAAAAATCTCGCAGAGATTTCTCATCCCAATGACGTCAAATGGTAAATATCTCCAAGAATCTTCAGGATTTAAAGACCAAGAGTTGCATGGCTATTTCAGTGTGTTGAGAAGCCTTCAGAGTCCTTGCTTGAGGCTCATCTCAAGAGGCTTTCCACAGCCTGCTTCTGCTTCCTGGAAGCTGAAATGTACTTTTGCCAGTCTCTACTCAACCATGTCCACTAAGTAGAAAATAAGCCACCTGTTAGTCACGGGGCTATTTTGTTTTCTCTCACTTCATTTTTCTTTCTGTAATAGTTTTATTGAGATAAAACTTAAGTTGTTCTCTCTCTTGTTAATTGTATTTCACAAGAAAGTAGAGCTCAGGTTTAGGGTTGCAGTTCAGTTGGTAGATTGCTTGCCTAGCACGCACAAAGGCCTAAACATCTCAAATGGAGCATAGTGGTGCATGCCTGTAATTCTAGCATGCAGAGGCAGAAAGATCAGAAGTTCAATGGCATTGTCAGCTATATGTAAAGTCTGAGGCTTGTCTAGAATACAAAACACTCTGATAATGATGATGATGATAATGATGATGATGATGATTGATGATGATTAATATATTAGTATGACTTTCCCAATAGAGTCCTAGCACCTGAGTCAGGATAGAAGAGCTTAACTGAGTGGGAAGATATAGACATGAGACAAAATGCTTGGCATGTCCTCAAGCATAAGTTGAATATGCACAGTTGAGTATCCATGCAGTTGAATATCCACACAGAATCAGTCAGAGCACTAGTCATTTTTCTAGCTATATAATAATTCACCCCTGCCCTGAATGCATTTCCAAAACTTAGAAATAGATTGCACAGGTACTAAATAGTAGCAAAAGGAACATTTAGTATGTCTTTATGACTAAATTAAAGACAGGAAGGATTTACCTGAAGCTCTCATAAATAGCTCATGTGAACTATAGTTCATTAGATATTTTGAAAAATATCTAATCTAAATAGCCATTGTTGCCCCAAAACAAAATGAACTCTGCTATTTTCTACAGTGAAGCTAGTGACTTCGTCATCCTCCCCTCCAACTGGACCAAGAAGAGTCATGGGGTTCAGCCTTGCTTCTCCCCTGGGCCTCTTGCCAAGCTCTTGGATCCTAAGTATGCTGGAGTCTCAATCTCTACTGTGACCCAGGTCACCGTCATTCTCCCACCTATTCAGACATCAGTTTTCGAGCTGAATTTTGGTTGTTTGTTTCTACTGTTGTTTTTGGTTGTTTTCTTGGCTAGCATCTTTACTTCTGTAACAACAAAACATCGGTTCCTGCCTCTCTTGAGTCCTGAAGCACTTTTCTGGAAAGGAAAAAGTCTTTGACTCTTTTGTATACATGTGATGATTTTTGTCCAGTTCTCTCATTAAAACCAACTAAAGAACTGGAATAATTAGATTTCTAAATCTATTTCCTGTCTTTAATCTTCCAGTCTTTTGGTTGGTTGGTTTGTTGGTTGGTTTTTCTTTGATTAGCCATGGTTGGCCTGAAACTTATTCAGTAGACCAGACTGGTCTTGAACTCAGAGATCCAACTGCCTCTACCTCCCAAGTGCTGGGATGAAAGGTGTGGACCTTTACATTGTAGATAATTGTAGAGCCCTAAATTAATTGTCTATTTCAACAATCACTTTAGAGACAGATGTGATAGTTAAAAATCGCATTGATCATCTTGTATTTACAAAGTGATTTGTATAAAAGATAGTAAATAAAAATGATTTCAGAATGATTACATTGCCTCCATATGACCTCAACATTTGCCTTGCTTTGCACTAGAGAAAACTTAAGTTATGCTTTGCTTAAGTTACCGATTACATGCTACTACAGACTAACACAGATCCAAGCCACTCCGTTGCAATACATAAGATGTTTTATATAGTCTATAACAAAGAACAACAGAATTCCAATGCAATTCATTGAAAGCTGTTATAAGCATTGGCCATATAGTGAAACCATAAAATTGACTTGTCACAGACTAAAACCTCTACCATCTCTTTCAAGTTTACCTTTACTGGCTCTAAGGCTGAGTCTTTCCAAGGAAGCACAGAAAATTATTTGGGATTGTAAAGTATATGAGGAGACAGAATTTTGAAAAATTAAAAAGTGAAATCAGGTCTCAGGCTATAAAATTGCAGGTCAGTTTTGAGTCTGTCAGACAGAAAGCAACTAGAGCAATATCATGCCATTCAAGGGGAAGTTTCATGGACTAGAGAACAAAGCACATTGAATATAATACACTGCATTTTAACCAGTGTACACTGACAAAAGTTATTTCTATTTAGTGTTTTGACTTAATGCAACAATTAAAGGTTCAATACCATCCCCACCTAACAAAAAGTAAGAACAGAAACAAAACCGTTGAGCTCAGTTGTAAAGTGCTAAAGTACAGCAAGAACAACTGTTCCTTGAATGGAAGAGCATGATAATGTGGTTCATAAAATCAACCACAAAATTAGTCTTAGAACTCAAAAGGTCAGATTAATGAGATTTGATGACCTGAAGGAAACCACACAGCATCTCATCAAAAAGCTCCAGATCCTCTAAAGTCAGGCTTCTGGGTTTAGTGGGGTAGCAAGATAGTACCTTCTAGCTGTCTATTATTGTCCTAGTCTTATTATAGTAAGTGATTAATTCTCCCCTACACTTTGCTTTCAGGTTTGTTAGACGAGCCCTAAAATACTATCCAGGCTCATTGGTTTGAACTCCAAATAAAAATAAAATGAGTTATTGGTAGACATTGCAGTTACTATTTTCATCATACCAACAGGGAGGTTAGGGAAGGAGAACCCAAGGTCAAGGTCATCTGGGGTTACACAGCAAATTCTAGGATAGCCTGGGATGCATGAGACACTGGCACAAAAACAGGAAGGAGAAGGAGGAAAGGAGAAGAAAAAAGGGAGAAAGGGATAAAGGAGGGTGGGCTAGGAAATTTAATTTGTTGAATTCTAATTTAGGCAAAAATATTTAGAACCAATCTTTGTTATTGTAGCATTTTAGAACCAGCTACATAATAATAAAAGGCTATGCCTGTGATACGCAGAAGTTCATCAACTTACTTAATAGTATGGTTGAGGCTCCATAAAGCTACCAAGGGAACTTTTATTCTATCTGTCTGGAATTCAAAGGATGTATACTCATCTTTGCTTCAGCATTTCTCAGTACTTAGTTCTGCCACTGTCGGTGCATAGCCTCTTGTCTGATGTTCACAAAATGGCTTCTTGGGTACCAATCATTTTGTCACATATTAAATATAGTAAAAGAGGTAGAAAAATGCTTTATTTTATTTGCATTAGTTCTCTTTAGACTCTTACCCAGAAGTCTCAAGCATAGGATTTTCACTTTTATTGGTCATAATTTAAGACAATATCACATTTAGTTTAGGAGGTTGATAGTTTATGTTATACATACAACATCTTAAACAGTATTACCTTTATTAACATTACATTGAACTAATAATTTTTCATATATTTTGTGCATGCAGAGATGTGTAAGCACATTATGGAGCCTGTGTAAACGTCAGAGGATAACTTGAAGGAATTGTTCTTTTCTTCAGCCATGTGGCCCCAAGGATTGAATCTCAGTTATCAGGCTTAAGGACAAGCTTCTTTAATCAACAGGCTTGCAATGTTTCCAAAATTTTTAAAGTAGCTAGTGAAAACTTGTCTGTATGTGCATGTCTGAGTGTGAGTGTGTGTTTATGATTGTGTGCTGTGTGAATATAGGTGTGAGCAGGTGTACGGGTGAATGTGTATGGTATGTTGAGTGTATAAGAAAACCCAACAAAGGGGAGAGAGAACCCGTAGAGACCACATCCAAAAGTTAGGCACAGTTCCCGATTGAGGGATGGGGCCACCCACCCATCTCAAAAATATTAACCCAGAATTGCTCCTGTCTAAAGGACATACAGAGACAAAGAGTAGAGCAAAGACTAAAGGAAAGACCACTCAGAGACTGCCCCACCTAGGGATCTGTACCATCTGCAGACACCAAACCCAGACACTATTATGATACCAAGAAGCACATGCTGAAAGGAGCCTGGTATGGCTGTCCCCTGAGAGGCTCTGCCAGAGCCTGACCAATACAGATGTGGAGCTAACCATCTGACTGAGCATAGAGACAAATGGAGGCTTTAGGGGTAGAAGCTGATGGGGCTTGCAACCCCATAGAAGAACTACATTATCAACCCACCAGACCACCCTCCCCCAGAGCTCCCAGAGACTAAACCACCAACCAAAGAGTACACATGGCTCCAGCTGCATATATAGCAGAGGATTGACTTATATGGTATCAATAGGAGGAGATCTCATTGGTCCTGTGGAGGCTAGATGCCCCAACGTAGCAGAATGCTCGGGCAGTGAAACAGGAGTGGGTGGGTGGGTAGGGGAGCACCCTCATAGAAGCAGGGGGAATAGAATAGGAGTTTGTGGAGGGAAAACAGGGAAGGGAGATAACATTTGAAATGTAAACAAATGAAATAACCAATTAAAAATTAAGAATGTGTGTGTGTGTGTGTGTGTGTGAGATTGTGTGAGTGTGTATGACTGTGTGTGGAAGTTATGAGTGTATGTGTGTGGTATGTGTGTAAGAGTATGTATGAGAGTGTGTGCATATTGTGTGAGTGTTTATGTGATTGTATGTATATGAATGAGTATGTGTGGCATGTAAGTGTGTAAGAGTATCAGTGACTGTGTGAAAATGTGTGAGTGTATGTATGAATATAAGTGTATGTGAGTGTATATATGAGTGTGTGTATGTATGGTGTGTGAGTATATAGGAATGTATGAATGTATTGTGTTTGAGAATTTGTGTATATGTGTGTGATCATGATTGTGTGTGAATACACATGTGTGACTGTGTGAGTATGCATGAGTGTATATGTCAGTGTGTGAGTACATGTGTGTGACTGTGAGTATGAATAAGTGCATATGACCGAATGTGGGTGAGTGTATGTGTGAATGTGTGTGTGAATGTGTGTATACACATTAGTGTGTATAAGTGTAGGCTCTCACACGTGGAGGTCAGAAGACAACCTCAGGTTTTGTCCCTCCCTTGCTACCTTGTATGAGACAGATCTCCTGTGTTTTGTGGGAATTCTCCTTTTCTACTTTTCTTCTATGCTGTAGGAGTATAGGGGCTTAGGGATTTGAACTCAGGATTTCAAATCTGCACTGCAAGTGCTTTTATCAACTGAGTCATCTTCCTAGGCTTTGTCTCATTGTTTTTCTACATGGGTTCCCAGCCTGGAAAAAAAAAAAAGAGCAACATTTACAGAACGTGATTAATTTGACAGAAAAGACTGGCTTTGTCGATATCTTAGTCACTCCTATGAATTCTGTATCAGCAATGTCCCCAAAAAATAAAACTTTAAAAGCATGCATAATAACAAGCTATACAAAAGAGAGATCCAGCCCAGGAAGATGACCCAGCAAGGCACCTGTTCATCAACACTGTACCAGTAGCATTATTTCAAGCATTGGAGTCACTCAACTTTGTTAGCAGAGAAAAAAAATTATAAATTGTTTTCATAGCCCTAATCAAAACTTATATCAAATCACACACACACTCAGACATATATATTCATACATACTCACACACACTTATATTCACACACACGCACACACATATACACATGTTCTCACACATACATTTAGACCCTCCCACATATTCACACACCATACATCAAACTTTAATTTTGTTAAATGTGATTTTTCTTCACTTTGACTGGAAAAAAAACAAATTTATTAAGTGTAAATGAAAGTGTCCCTTATTAAATTTTGAGTACATTTTCTGTCCCTATCTTCTTTACACTACTTGGTCTTGTTAAGTTACAAAATCTTCAAAAAGTCAGTTGTCCGCAACAGACCACACATAGAAGAGGCTGATACTTTGCAGATGAGGAGAGATAATTTTGAAGGTGGCTCTCCAACTCAGTGAGGATAGCCCTGCCTCAGGCCTGCTGCTCTAGGCAAGCTGCCCTGCTCATGCTAATCAGCTAATAGCTTCGCTTACTTGCTGTAGGCTCTGTCTTTTCTCTCACCCAATTATTTACATGGAGCTTATCAAAGTCTTATGTGCATCCGCATCTCCTGGAGCTCTTCCTAAATTGCAGCTTCTAACTCAATGGGGCAGATATAGGGTCTGGAACCACCGGACGTGGACGATGAAAGAACAAACAGAGACTTGAGATTAAGGATAGCAGAAGGATGGGAATCCTGAAGTAGACTACAGCAGAAACCAGCTCCAGCCTCCTGTGTAGTAGTAAATTATTAAAAATCCTGGCCTGGGGCTTCCACCCAACTTGGATCATTGAGTTCCCAGATGAAAGACACACACACCCTTTATATTTACAATATGCCTTAAGCAGCACAATAGCTAGGCAGCTGCCCACCCTCCACGCTATTAGAATCTACTTTCCTATCAATAACTTCCAGTTGGTACTTACTATTTTCTGTGTTTCATTTGAGTTGCTGTTAACTCCTATTGGGCATCCCTCAGGGCCATGATTTTATGGCTCAGCTAACTCATTATAGCTCTTTCTCTCCTCCTCCTCCTCCTCCTCCTCCTCCTCCTCCTCCTCCTCCTCCTCCTCCTCCTCCTCCTCCTCGTCCTCCTCCTTTTATGGCTCAGCTAACTCATTATAGCTCTTTCTCTCCTCCTCCTCGTCCTCCTCCTCCTCCTCGTCCTCCTCCTCGTCCTCGTCGTCGTCGTCCTCCTCCTCCTCCTCCTCCTCCTCCTCCTCCTCCTCCTCCTCCTCCTCCTCCTCCTCCTCCTCCTCTTCCTCTTGATTCCAAGCGTGGTTCCAAGCCCTGGAAACCTAAACCCCAACTATGTTTCTTCTGCCCAGCTATTGGCTGTCAGCATCTCTACTCACTAATCAGAATTAACTTGGTGGCAGGGTCACAGGGGTTATGTGCAGACTCCAGGTCTTGGGCGCCTGTATTTAGCATTACAGTAGACAATAAAAGACAAAAGCTCAACACTGAATGTGTTAAGACATTCAGGCAGGGACTCAAAAATTTGCATTTTAAAGAGTTTCCCAGGTTATGCTATTCCTCCTGCTCTCCTGGACAAGCAATGAGAGAGATAATCACAAACAAGCCAGTTCCGTCCCTGTCATCTAATAGCTATCACATGTGGAATGTCTTCATAGACTTACTTGTAAGGGAAACTCTGAGCTATGTAGCCATTTTCTAGTCCGTAATTCCTCACAGTCTCTAACCATTCTGTGAGAGGCAAAGTCAACAAAAGAAAATCCTTCTGTTTCCCTCTGGGTTGTCTTTTGCATTGGAGTCCTAGGGATCAAACCTAGCTGCTCACACATGTGAAACAATTTGCCCCTGAATTACTCCCCTCTGTTCTACCCCATTTTGGATTGCAGCTTCTCTAACTTTTCCTGAAATTCAACAGAGAGAAAGTAGTTCTACATGAATCTCAGGTAAAGCCCTTCATACCCCAACTGTAGCCTTGAAACTTATTTTTGAAATTAATAATGTTACATTAGGTGGATTAAAGTTTCTAAATATCAGAAATAAAGTTCCCCAGTTCCATATATTCATGGTTGCACACTGACAACTAAACACAAATTTCAAATTCTATGTGTTCATATTCTTGTGCCCAATGTTGACCAGAAGGACATGCATGCTTGTGCTTCCTCTATCACTAAAGTTAGTGAATAAATGACTTGTAACTCTGTATATTGTTTATCAAAAGGTACCTTATTCTTATTCATTAATAAAAAGCAATGCAGATTTTAAACAATTTACCTTATCATATAACATACATTATAAATATATCAGTAATCAGAGGGTCACGTCAGGGGGATTTTATACTGATACATGTACATACACACAGACACATGCATATCTTAAAGTAGCTATTGTTGTTCATTAAAAGGATCTGAGGTAATACAGCATGGTCTTTATGCAGATAGCATCTATTCTAGAAAATCTTTATTGTATTTCCATTTATTTTTATTGGCTTCTACACACTTTGTGAGTCTATCCGTTCTTAGAAAGCTTTCTCCTATATTTTTTCATCCCCCCCCCACCCAAGAGGAGAAACAAAAACAATGTCTGGTCATATACTATGCTCCTGTGGGTTTATAAGAGAAGTAGATAATAAGATGGGTCAATGCCATAGTACAGACTATTCCATGGCTATCATTCCATTTTGGATTTCAAACAGTACACCACTTTAATGACCAACATACTACAAAAAGGGAAGTAAAACTCCTCAGCTCTAAAACACCTATTTTGATTTTTTTTCCAAATGACATCTCTACAAAGTAAATGCACACATAGTTTTCAAGTTTTATGGAATGTTTCTAAACATTGAGAATTAACATTTAACATATTAGGGAGTATTTGAGGAAGCATACTCAAAGGGAAACATCGTTTCGTCCCTCCTGATGTTCCTGTGGTCTCTCTCTCTCTCTCTCTCTCTCTCTCTCTCTCTCTCTCTCTCTCTGTCTCTCTCCCTCCCTCTCATGAAATATTTGAAACCAACCAACATCAAAAAGATAAAAGCTGGATTGTATGGTACCCCATATATGTTGAAATACAGAAAACATTTCATAACTATTAATTTATTAAATCAACAATTAAGTAAGTCAAAATTTGTATGAAACACAGTACTTTATTAGCAAACTAAATTGTGCAGTCTGGTAGGGCTTCATACATTTAGTTCATTATACAGTTAATATTTAATTTTTGATGCAAAATGAGAATTACTAGGAGTAGCCTAAATAAATCCAACAGCAAATATAATTCTTCTCAGCAAGTTTTAATAATTTTAAATAGCTAAAACTGCTTAATACAAATCATTTTCTCCACATTTTGTAACAGCTTCTAATACTTTAGAGTGCCTTCTCTTAATGCATAAGAAATCCATATGTGGATATAAATTTTACTGTTTAATTTAGATGCAAGCTTTCTAATTGACAATTCAGTAAGTATAAGAGCAAAATGAGACAAACAACATATGTGATTGTTAAGCTAAAAATTTGCAACTACTCATAGAATATTCTATAACTACATTGAAAAATATAACTTACTATGACATTTCATGCATTTCCAAATTGGTACTTATTAGATCCTAAAATGTCAAAATTCACATTGTCAGAATGACAGTTACCTGAAAAAGTAAAAATTGCATCACCCCAAATCAACTTACAGTGACTGTAAAAAATCACACATTGTGGGGAATTTACAATATCATATCTGCCTCACTAATGCTATATTTCATTTTATTCAAATATGCAATTTCACAATAAAGAGAACCTTTCCTAATAGAGACCAATAAGACAAGTTACAAAACCTAAGTGAAAGAAAATTCTATTTTTGCCAATAGATAGAAAGTAATGGATTAAAAAGGTAAGTTTAGTTTGAATGTAAGGTTTTCATGAGATGTAACTTGACACATATCTGTAGTTTCTCACAAAGGACTAATAAAATATCATTTAAATATATAGTTTTTCTTTACAGATCAATGAAACAATATCTTATTAAAATGTTACATCTCATGTATTCATTCATGTTAAAAATACATATTAAATCAATAAGATTTGGCAGGTGTTGCTGTAGAGGACTAAAAATTTTAATGTATATCCACTTAAAATTATTTCTAGCCTTTCAGCTTTTCTTTTCCTTTGAGTAATTACCAAGGTAGACTGAGTATTGGGTCCCAATATGGACATAAACTCAGTATTGACACGTGATAAGGACTAAGCCTTATATCAGAGTTACCGCTTGATATTTTTATGGCTAGTTGGAGAGAGACTTGAAGACACAGACCAGTTAAAAGCCACTGAAATAGTAGATCAGTATCGAGTTAAAGAGCTAAGACTCTCAAAGTATTTATATAATTTTTAATATTTTTAGTACATATAAATGTGGTAAGGTCTTATCTATATAAAATCTGTAAGCCTAAATAGCCTATAGAGATCAGAATTCCAGTGTTTTCGTGGAATTTTTGACAAATCTCTGCAGTTCTAGGTGCTGTGAGCATGAGGTTCAGACCCGCGTCATTCAGACAAAAGCTCCAGGATTCTAAATTGTATATACACAATGCAAATTCATATTTTAAGCTTCCACAATACCCAACTCCATTATGGAGTCCTGCATAGCATGCAAAAGAGTTTAAGCTTCAAACATCACCAGAATTTCAGTGGCATTCGCAGTTCAGTCCTGAAGGGGCAATGCATACATGCACAGAAAGAAAAGCAACAGTGACAACATCCTGTCTAGACAACGAGGAAGTTCTGGAGACAAGGGAAATTTGGGGAGCTATGGTTGGTAAAGCACCCTTATCTACAAATGACTTTACCTTCTTTTAATACCCAAAGTTGCTACTACAAGCTGCTATCTCCTCTTATATCCAGTGACACCTCTGTATTCATTTGCAGATGTAGCTCTATTAACCAGCACCTTATTTCTTCACACATGTCTTTGCTAATGTCCTAAATTTCGGTTCCAAATGATCTAAAAACTCTAGCCCTTCTTCCTCCTGCCGATCACTGCAGCAGCCCACAGAGCCAGCCATGGAACCTTTGCCTTCATAGTTATATGAGCGAACGTAGTCTTCACAATGCTTGTGCTCCTCAGCTTGCCCACACAAATACACCTTCTGTATGGAGAGAGAGAGCACAGTTTATTATGACTTTTAAAAGACACCTAAACAGACTAGCATAAAAATGATATCTTGGATTTACCTTTTACTGTTTAATTTTTAATCAGAGTGTGTCCTCTAATGGAGTCCTACATATAAAAAATGCACATGATTGGTCTATATTATATTCATTCTTAAAATATAGCAAATAAATAAATAAATGCTCAGAGTGAACGTATTTATAAGAACTAAAGCTATGCATATATCACATAAGTAACTTACAACTTCTCACGTGAATATAAGGTGTATTTAATTGAAATTTATCTCAATGGCTTCCTGGTATATGTGGGGGAAACCAGCATAGGCTGTGGTTCTTACATTTATACTGTAAATAGTTATGAGGGTCTATATATATGTATATGTATATATATATATCATGTATAATATATTCATGTTCTATAGCTGTAATTATCTAATATTTGGCTCACATCAACCTGAGCAATCTGAAACAAGCAAGGAAAACATGCAGAGTAGAACCTAAGATTAAAGCTTATCAATCTTACTTGATTGAGGTAGGCGAGATTTCATAACTACATATAGAACTACAGCACCCTGGCAAAAGAGTGGCAATGTATGATCTAGTCATTATACTGTAGCTAATTTTTCACTCAAGATTTTTTTCCCTGATAATACTTAGTGAAAAAGACATCAGTCTTTTAATATCCCAAAGACGTACACATAGTCTCACGAATCATTTTTTTTTTTTTAAATTAAACTCTGAGTGTGTTCTTTACATCAGTGCCTATCTTTGTACAGGAGATGAAAAGGTGTCATCCAGGTGTATATGTGGTACTTTGGGAAACCATGGTTATGAACCATGTTAGGATTGCACATACTGGGCACCTGAAGACTGGGACACTTACTTCGCCAAGCCGAGGTTGAGTGAAAGTTTGCCAGTCTGTGTAAGCATATCGTCCAGTGTCTGCTGCTCCTAGCACACCTCCCTTGCTGGACTCCAAGGTATGGTGGCCACCTCCTTTGTTGGATTCCAAGGTGTAGCCTCCTTTGACCATCTCAAAACTTTGCTGTGTTTTGATTCCTTGGCCCCCAAGAGTCCCAACAGACGTGCTTGTATCACAGATGTTGGCTGTCTGTGTGGGGAGTCTAATATTTGCCTCCTAAAGATAGAGTTAGAAAATGTATCAATGGCACAGAAACCAACTCTTTCTTACCACAGACAGGTTACTTGCTGTGCCTCTGTTCTTCATATGTAAAATCAGAATAATGCTAAGAATCATATTATAGATATTCTGGGCCAAACTCTGCCTCCTAGGAATTCATAAGTTGAGGTCTTAACCCCAGGGTCACTGTAGATGCAATCAATCATGTAAGTCTCAAAGAAGTTAGTCTGTCATCTAACATGACCAATATTCTTACAAAAAGGAAAATTCAGATTGTAAGACATACAGTGAAACAATACCAAGAAAATCACTTTATCTGGCCACAAGCCAAGGGACAAAAACTGAAAAGAGCTATCCCTACTCGGGGTCTTCAAGGGAAATATGGTCTCTGATCTTATCTAGCCTATGAAACAGGGAGAACATGTATTTTTATTGTTTGAGTTGCCCCTTAGAGCCAAAACAAGTGGACAATGAATTAATTTATGCAGGAAATTTCAATTTCTGCTTGGTTCAGTATGGGTCAATAATTATTAGGTTTTACTATTACTATGAAATAATCAATATGTTACTTGGGTCACCATGTAATTCAGTGGGATTTCAATTCTGATTTACCGTCACTTCTTCTCCTGGTCCTTCAGTATTTGATACAATTAAATTTTGCTGGGCTACATCATCTGGGAAGCATTTCTTCACTGTTCTCTTGGTAGTAGTCACACAGAAGCATGTAAACAAAATGCCTACAGGAAAAATTAGAAAGCAAAGTGAAAAAAATTTTTTTTGTTCTGGAAGATATTAAAATAATTTGACAATAAACAAAAAATGTTTTAAAAGACAAGAAATTGAAAATAATATTTTTAAAAACATCTGTATAGCTTTTCAGAACTCTTCACTGTCTCATGATTAACTTCTAAGGAGTTAAGCATGTCCTCTGAAACTTACCTAGACAGCTTTAATCTGCTGTTAGTGCTGCTTCTCCTATGACTCACATCCCCACTTACAGAAAAGGTACAAAATATTCGAAAGACACATGTACCAACAGTTACACATGTCCTTAATATAAAGAACAGCAGCATGTTTTTCTAGCCTATCATAGCTGAGGTAAACTGTCCCAGATGGTCCAGATGTTAAAACTTTTGGTCCCTACCTCAGAGTGCTGTTGAGAGGTGGTGGAACAGTGAAAGGGTGGGCCTTCATAGAGGGAAGTTGCATCACTGGGGACAACCCTAACCTCTCCTTTCCTAATTTTGGTTTCTAACTGCCATAAGTAGGTTGCTTAGTTACATGCTACTGGTCATTGGGCACAATACACCAGAGCCCGTTAGTTATGGGCTGAGACCTCTAAAACTGAAGTAACACAAACTAGTCTGTAAAACTTGTTTCCTCCAGGAAATTAACACATACGTATTCCACAACACTTTAGATAATGATACTTACACAGTAGCAGTGCAGATCCCAGGACCATGGCTAGAATGGCCCACTTCCCAAGGATTATATTTGGTTTAGCATCCCTCGCCTCCTTAACACCCATTCTACATTCTGTTGGAATTGTACAGTCACACACTCTCACGGATAATACATGTTTTGCAGAAAAACCATGCCTGTCTTGTATTTGGATTGGCACAGAATAATAGTTGTAATTAAGATTGTGTCTTTGACGAAGAATGGCACGTTTACCTAAGGGGAAAAGGGTAGATAGAGTATGTATTAATCAACATTTCAACAACAACATTGCTCTTACTTGGTGTACATGCAAGGAACTAATCTGCAATAAAAACTCTAATGGTTCATTTTCTTTCTTAAAAGTGATTTCATGTTTCAGAAAAGTAGGGAAAGAGTTGACATTATTTTAAATTAAAGGTATACTGGTCTCCAGGCTGGACATGGTGCTGCATACCTTTAATCCCTGCACTCAGCAGGAGTAGGCAGATAGGTCTCTGTGAAATTGAGGCCCACTAGGTTTATATAATTAGTTCCAGGAGAGCTAAAGCTATATAGAAAGACCCTGTCTCAAAAAAAACAAACAAAAAAGAAAGGAACGAAGAAAAAAGACTTATCTATAGTTAAAGTATTATTCCAATGATTTCAAATCAGCTTCTGTGTTTTCTTAAAGCATATTCAGAGCAAAAATCTAAATGTAATACATATATATATACATATATATGTGGCTGTATATATGTACATATTTATATATGTATGAGTATATATCTAGCTGGCTAGCTAGATATATAGATATATATGATAGATGATTGTACACAGATAGATACACGCATACATAGGTAGATAATTTGATCCATATGTGTGGACAAATGGTCATGTTTTTGTCAATTGATAATTGATAGATATTAGGTAAATAATTGCAAAACAAATATATGATAGATATATTGATAAATTATAGACATGGTAGATCGATGATAGATGACACATAGAAAATAGATATTAAAGAACTATTATTTTTCTAAGGTGAATCACTTCCTACAGCACATATGTATTTATTTTGACTAATCCAGATAAAAGCACAGGCCTTCAGCAACCTTGAACTGGGATTACTTACAAGATTTAGCATAAATACTTACCATCCTGGGGCTCTAGAGTCCAAAGTTTGCTGGAAGAATTATCCAGAAAGAACTGAAAAGGTGGACCATTGTCTGGCCCATCTAGATCTACAGGTTCCAAAACAGCAAAATCCTTCTCCTGCTGACAAATGGTCACTTCCTTGTCAATTTGTGGTGGGTGGTCATTAAAATCTTCCAGAAGAACTACCAGTGTTCCTGTGCAAGATCGGCCAACTAAGATAAATAAAAATAGGTTACTCTGATAGCAAAGGAAATTGAGATTCACTTAAGCCTACATTTAACTATTATTTATCATTTAATATTTTTCCTATAGGATTCTCTATTTGAAACATGCCTGATAAAAACAGAAGAGGAGATGCTTGACCTTACTTGGAAGTTTTTTAGTCAAAACAGAGTTGAAAATAAACTCTCAGAAAATTTTCCAAGACACCAAAGGCTGATTTTCTATTTACAAGAAATGAGGGAACATCATGAAGAGGCAGCTCCATACATTTATCTAGTTCAACAGCTTACTTTAAATTACCTGTTTAGTTCATTCATATGTATCAGTGAAGTGGGGAGTACCAGCCACGGAGCTAAGAAGTACATGCACCAACTAAAATCTAAATCCATAGCCTTTCTAGAAAGAGCTTCTGAAGTCAGTAGCTGTCATTACTATGCTTTACATATCATGAAGCTCACTATATTATGTCAGACCTGAATGAATAGAGCTCTTTATTATTAGAAAAATTCCATGCTGTTTCTTCTCAAGTTGTGTTACGCCCATTAGCTCCCAACACTGTGTGTTACTTTTGGACCCAAATAAGAAAATGCTTACCACTTTAGTATGATAGCAACTCAGTAATAATTTTAAGACCTTTTTTCTGAAGCTAAAACTAAGAAGGTATTTCATAAGGTTTGAGCTCAGTTGTTCTAAGTACCAAGTACATGTCAAAGTTGTAAAATCCTCTGTAGCTAATTTCACAGCCTGAACCTGGTTTATGTGCTTCTAAAACCACAGAGGAAGAGCAAGTCTAACCATGACACATTAGCTGGGACTTATTGGGGAGGAGTACTTGCTACTCTTGCCCAGGACCACAGTTTAGATCATAACATTCATGTCAGGTAACATGGACAAACGCGTCATTTTTCAATGAAAGGGTCCTAAAGGAGAAGACCAAAAGAGAAGTTGCAAGAGATAGGAAACCTGGGGTCAGGAGTTATTGCACAAGCAACATGTTATGCCAAGCCAGCCTATTAAGAAGTAAGGATCTGCTGGGCAGTGGTGATGCATCCCTTTAATTCCAGCACTTGGGAGGCAGAAGCAGGTGTGGATTTCCGAATTCAAGGCCAGCCTGGTCTAGAGAGTGAGTTCCAGGACAGCCAGGGCTACACAGAGAAACCCTGTCTCAAAAACCAAAACCAAAACCAAACCAACCAACCAACCAAACAAACAAACAAAAAAAAGAACTAAGGAAGTAAGGATCTTATATACAGTTGTTAGGGGAGAAATGGGAAAAATTCAGCAGAAGGCTAATAAAGCACATGGTGAGCATAGAATATCTCCTCGAGTGTCAGAAATGATATACACAGAGGCCTTGGGACTGATAACTTCGGTCTCTCTGGTGAGGGGTGGGGAAGAGAACAAGTTATCAGGAACTGAAACCTTAACTCATTTGAGACCCTGGCCCTAGCCATAGACTAGATCTTGCCAAGTCTTGGGCAAGGACACAGAACTAGGTCCCTTTAGTCCTTTCACCAGGTTCTCTGCAAAAGCCTTAGATCAGCTAGGCTCTGCCTATAACTAGCTCCAGGGGATTCAATGCCTTCTTCTACTTTATTAAAGACCATGCATGCAGGTACACACACACACACACAGAGAGAGAGAGAGAGAGAGAGAGAGAGAGAGAGAGAGAGAGAGAGAGAGAGAGAGATCGAGATCACATTTTTAAATCTGCCTTAAACAAATATGTACCAAATTTTCATCTTCATGCTTGATAAAGGGACAGTTTTTCCAGAAGGAGGTGTGGGCTGAGGGGTAAGGGGACTTTGAGCTCTTAACCAATTTAGAAGGAAAAAAAAAATGAACAAGAGCAAGTGAAGGCACACTTTCAGAGTAACAATACAGCATATGTGATAATTATTATATTATTTCCAGTGTATAATAATGCTTAAATTGTAGTATTACAAATCAAACAAAGACTAACAGAGAACAATCACAGAGGTTGTCACTGCTATTTATTTGAATAATTTGAGGGACATGTGCTTCAGGGCTAGAGGAACGCTGCTGTTCTCATGTTCGAGGAGTAAGGTGCATACAACAGTGTCCTCTAGACAGACAGCAGAGAGATCAGCCTGACAGAAAAGAATGATGCACATGAGAAATATAAGGACATAAGCTAGATTCTAAGGAGTCATTAGGACTTCCTAGATTATCATTTAGCAATACCTTTGAGGACCCAAACAAGTTCATGTAAACAAGCTCGTGTGTGTGTGTGTGTGTGTGTGTGTGTGTGTGTGTGTGTGTGTGTGTATGAATACATGATTATCATATAATTTTCTCATAAATGTTTGTTGAATCCTCATCTTTTCTAGGTTATGTATGACTCTGGGGTGTTGTTTTTGCCTAAGCTTTGCTCTTTTATACTAACCCTACCATGCTTACCCTCAGTATCTTTCAGTACTAAGCAACAAAGTTCACTTCTTATATTTTGCTCTCTGTAATTTCCTCCTCTCTAAATAAGAATTTATTTTCCTTTCATCTAGTGTCAGGGTTTCTATAGACTTCCCCTCATTGTGCTTTACACTAAAAACCTCTGAACTCTCTCAATGTGTAGAGACATCTAAACATTCTCTACTTGTAAAAAATTTTATACCATATAGAATATAAAGCAGTAAAGCTTTCATTATTAGAAGGACCAAATCTTCATCTCATGCCTCCTAGATCCCATGATCCTGTGTGCCACTCCAGTGAAATCTGCATGTCAGGCTTGAAGACTTGACCACGGATATGAGGCAAAAAGCTTCAAAGGAAGCTAGTCTCCTGGGACCTTTTGACATTCTGTAACTCAGAGGTGGCCCAGATTTGTTGATGGAGGATCTTGTGTGTTAGGTGGCCCCAAGATATCATTTATTAATAGTTAAACAAAATTAGACGTTGCTCTCTGACCTTCATCAATGTTCCAACATCTTAGCTGAACCCTGGCTTGGAATTTCGTAGGGAATATTACACATTCAGACGAATTGCCTCCAGCATTGTGAGGGAGATAGGGAGGTTGAGCATTGAAGTTTACTGAATAGAAGTTGATAATCCTAGGGCAAGGTCAACTAGAATCCTCACTTTACTCACTGTAGGACAGACCACATTAGAATTGCAGCTAAGCCACTCCCAGGAATTAGCAAGAATGGGACACCTGGGACATATCTCTGCTAGCCCAGAAGATTAGCATAGCTGGGTGTTTACTAAGGATGAGTTGGACCTTGAGAGTGTGTGTGTGTGTGTGTGCTGTGAGAGCGTGCTGCTGCAAGCCTCTACCCTCCTGACTGGCTCACTAGCAGTCCCCCAGGACTCAGCCCTGAGAAGGCTGAGTGTTTGGAGCCCGGAGGAGGTGGCTGTTGCTTTAGACAGACCCATTGTCTTGCAGATGGCCTCAGATGTACCTTAACCACTGAGCCACCCGACTTTTCTTTTTCATTTCTAATGACCATAAAGGTCTGATGCCTAATTTTAAGAATGTACATTCAGATCCTATACTTCCTTGTGTCATGTCTGTCTGTCATTTTTTTATTTTGCCAACCTGTACCGGAACCCTGTTTCTACCACGGGTTGAGTGGGGAAGGCTGGCCAGCCTGTGGCACCTGTGCTTGGAATTTAAACATCTAAAAGTAAGTAAATAGAGAGCCCTGTTTCAAAATTATATGTGTAAGCCATTTAGATTTCATTTTTACTTATAGGAATAGCAAACTTAAAATAAGCCCACATAACCAAGAATTGTAAAGTATATTAAGTCAATATGTTTCTCAGCTAATATCCCCCCACCTGTTACTATGCAGAGCTTTGGAACTTATGGTAAAATAACTCTATAAAACAAATGTATACTTGACTGTGGATCAAAGAGAAAGGTAATATGTAGGTAGTTTACTTGGTAATCACATTCATATTAAGAGGGAGCTCAGATTTTGAAAGCTAGATTTTAGCTGATAGGAGGGTTCTTTAATGTTTAGAATATAAAGCAGTAAAGCTTTCTTTATTAGAAGGACTAAACCTCATCTCATGACTCCTCATTTCCATGGTCGTGAAGAGGATATGTAACCTAGTATTTCCATCCCAAAAGCAGCATGACTGAGAGATGAGAAAAGCCTTAATGGGCAGAGTGGGCATGAGTCAGCTTGCCCTGTCTGCATAAACAGAAAGTAGCTAACACCTTCATCAGTAAACCTTTTGTCTCTCTTTCAGTAGCTACAGGCTCTTGCTTTAAAATCAACAAAGGGGCCAGAGAGATGGCTCAGTGTTGAAGAGCTTGTACTTCTCTTCCAGAGGACCTGAGTTCAAATCCCAGCATCCATATCAGGTGGTTCTCACCACCTGCAACTCCTAAGGTCTCTTTGGTCACCTGCACTCACATGCACACACCTAAACACAGACATACACATGTGCACGTACTTTTATATATTTTTTAAAAAAACGTTGTAGCTAAAACAAGCTACCTAGCCAGTACTATCTGAGGAATCATTATACATTATTAATTTGAACCAATTCAAGTACTGTGTAGAAATAGCCTATGTTAGTCTCTGGTAATGCATTTTACATGATCAGCTTTTGTATCTAAAAACATCAGAATTCTTCTTGAGTTAATCAACTTAGGCAAAAGGTTTAGTCCTGTCTCAAAATCCCAAGATAATTTTCTTTTTATCTCTATGAGGATTTGTCTTACATGGGTGAGTACATAATCAAAGTACAACTTCTGCTTATATTTTTTACTTGTTTTAACTTTTATTTCATTTATTTCTACAGCATAGATTTGTGTAATGTGTTGCATAATAGTACATGTGTATACTAGCAAACATTTTTAGCACATTAATATGCATATGTTTATTTAAACTATCTAATATGGTTCCAGTAGGCAGGAATTTATTTCAAGAGTTTCAAGATCATCACTTGAAAATTGACAGTATTTGAAGGAGACACTCTATAGAGTAGGTTCTAGAACTTGTTTGTGATTGCTGTTGTTTCACTGAAATTAGATTTTTTTTCATCTAATAAAGTCTGATTACTGTTTCCTCTCCCCTAGCTCCTTCCAACTCCACCCCACTTCCCTTCCCTCCTAAATCTACACTTTAGCTTTCTCTCTTTAGAAAACACAGGCATCTAAAATAATAATAATATAAGCAAAACAGAATAGGACAAAATAAGCAGAAAAGAAGAAGCCAAACTAAAAGCACAAGAAACACATAGAGACTCAGAGACACACTCATTTACACACATGAAAATTCTATAAAAACAGGAACCCAAAAAACATATATAAGAAAAGATCTGTAAGGTGAGTGTCCTGGCTAGTTTTGACCCAAGCTAGAGACATTTGAGAAGAGGAAACTCAAGTTCAGAAAATGTCTTCATTAGACTGAGCTATAGTCAAGCTTGAAGAACAGTTTCCTAATTAGTGATTAATGTAGGAGGGCCCAGCTCATGGAGAGTGGAGCCATCCCTGGGCTGGTGGTCCTGTTTATAAGAAAGAAGGCTGAGCAAGTCATGATAAGCAAGCACTCCTCCATGGCTTCATTCCTCCATGGCCTCTGGCATTTGTTCTCACCTCTAGGTTCCTGCCCTGTCTGAGTTCCTCCTTCACTGCTTTTGATGATGAATTGTTAAACAGAACTGTGGATGAACTAAGTCTTTTCCTCCCTAACTTACTTTTGTCATGGTGTTTCATCATAGCAATAGTAACACTAGGACAATTTTAAAAGAAAAAAGTCCCTAGACAAGGTGCTATGAGAGTAAATGATATCCCTCAGCAGAAATAAATAAATGAGTACTCAAAATTAGACTTCGGTCATTTACTCTCCGGTGGCTCTGCCCAAGGGGTGCACTGTGGACTAAATGGGTCATCTGAGTGAAATGAGCCATCATACTGAACACATTGTTTTGCATTGTAGATTATTAGTACCTTAGCAGAAGCAGCGTTTGAGCTAAAATCTGACGTAGACACAGGCACATTCTATATTCACGTTTTACTTTTAGAAAATGGCACCCACCTGCATCCATCGCCACTACTGAGATATTGTACTGGTTGTTTTTTACAAACTTTGACTCTCTGTCTAGTATTTTCACGGTGGTCAAGTCTCCTGTGACTTCGTTAATTTCAAACCAGTTATCTTCATCTCCTACCTTCTTATACCTAGGTTTTCAGAAAGCAAACATTGAATGACCAAAGCAGAGACACACAGACCATTCCTAAATCTAAAATAAGTTCATGCTCCAGGGAAGATGGGGGAGTTTTCTGGAAAGTGCATTACCTTAAGCCTTCACCGCTGCTTGTCTCTGGGTCCATCGCTTTGTAGCCCAGGAGCTCTTGGCCGGCTGGCAGTCCATCTCTGCTCTGAATGACTTTGACTGGTGGTTGGCACTCAGGGCCCTCATCACTGTCTTTAATTTTCACAGTGACAGTTGTGGTGCACATTGTTGGGGGTTGTGCATTGGCAGCATTAGTGAACTGCGCTTCATTAAGGACACCGATCTGCAGGGTGACTTGGCGGCTGACTTCATAGTTCAATGGCTGTTCAATAAGCATACACTGATCAGTCCCCATATAGTTACACAGAACACAAATGGTTCCAAGATTTAATAGACAGGGAATGCAATTCTGTTTTAAAATGTTGCCCAAAGCTGCTGCTAACCAAAAAAATCAATTAGCTTCTTGAAATGGTTAAAATAATGAGTTTTTAAGAGTTGACCATTTCCTTCTTACTTTTTTGCTTTGGAAGATCCTACCTTCATCTTTTTATTGTAACTTTAAAAACTAATAGGAATGCAGCATGATTGTGTCTAATCCCAGTAAGACTCCTGAAACAAGTTAAATTTAAAGGAAAAAGTGAAAGAAAGAAAGAAAGAAAGAAAGAAAGAAAGAAAGAAAGAAAGAAAGAAAGAAAGAAAGAAAGAA
>JADRCD010229685.1:0-10686 GCA_019843815.1 Montemys delectorum | reverse complement strand
GTGAAATGCTAGTAACCTTCAATACACTGTACCCCAAAGCCTTTTCTTCCATTCCATATATCTCTTTTTCATTTGTGTACCTGCATTGAAAATTTGTGAAAATGTCACAGTGTATTTTTTGTATATGCATAGTTTTACTGCATGCATATACATGTACCATCTGTGTGTCACTTACAAACAGTTGTGAACCACCATATGAGGGTCCTGGGCATTGAACTCTGTTTTTCTGAAGGAATAACAAGTTCTCTTAACTGCTAAGCCAACTCTCCATACCCCCTTCTTTTTGTGAAGAATTACATAGGAAGAGGAAATAGCTGATGGTCAGGAGTCTTAGTGTGAAATTTCTGTAAATGCTTTTGTACAATTTGCCACATCACTGGTCAGATGTGTAGACTCAGTATGTTGACACCATCTTAGATTAGATATGATGTCTTCATAGTATACTCCCATGCCTCAATGCAGGGTGAGACTCTGACTAATGCACATGTTAGAGTGTTTAAGAACAGAATCTGGAGGTTGGCAGACAGATGTCAGACTCCCTTGCTCCCTCCTCCAAAGTCTAATTCAGCAGCTGAGACTCACATCGCAGCTATCTGGACCTCTAATAAACACTCAGGTGTTTTCGAGGCGGTGTGTTGTGATGAGGCACAGGTACCCCCAACACTGATCATTTCAAAGCACACCTAGAGACCCATCATTTGGTCAAACGAATCAACTCGTCCAAGGAAACTTTACACCATATTGGTCCTTATGCTGTATGCTGAGATATGCTGAGCAGCTTTTCTTCTCCGAGAGGTTTGTGTGTGTTTCCTGCACTAATGAAGCTACAATTCTGACTTGAATCCTCAAGGGCAACACGGGAAGCGACCGAAAAAATAAACTTAAGAACTGTGTAAGGAAAGGAACAGGGCAGAAATCATGAATATGCAAATCCAGTCTCAGAAGGAAGGTTAGTGATTGGCAGGGCCTGGACAAGGGAAAAAACATCATGACTGCTAATTAAGTATGGAGATTTGGAGGGGAAATAATCTAGCATTAGACAGTAACAATGTAATGGATATAAATATACTAAAACACCAACAGTTGCACATTATAAGGACTTACAGTAGGTGGACAGTATGTCAATCAATCTAGGCAGCAAAAGAAAAGGAGGGCTAGAGACATAACCCAGTCCCAGTCCTTTCCAAGCATCCACAGCATGGTTTTTCATCTCTAGTCCCTCAAAATATGAAACATAAGAAAAATATCAATTAAATCACTGTGTAGTTTGTTTTTTTCTGTGTGAGGCAAGACAAACAAACAAACAAACACACAAAACCTGACCTAAAGACAGGAGGGTCTTCTTTTGGTTCACAGTTTGAGGGTGCAGTCTACTGTGATACAGGAAAATGGTGACCTGAGTGGGTTTGCCCATGGCCATGGAAGTTCACAGTGCTATTTGTTCACACCTTGGTGGCTCCAGAGGCAGGAAGCTGGGGCAGGAACCAGAAAAGGATCTAACCCTTAATTTTTGTGTCTAGCAACCCACTTCTCCTAGCTGGTCCATATGTCCCCAAAGTTCTCCAACTCCCCCAAAGTTCCCTAACCTCCCACCAGCCCAGCACAGGCTGAGACCCAATGTGAAACACCTATGAACCTTTGAGTGGAACTTCCCAGTCAAACCCTTGCAATCCTCAAAGGGTGGATCAAGGAAACAACAGGTCAATAGCCATAGACTCCTACCAGGCTCTTCTGGGAGATGTGTGTAAGTGAGGTGGGATTCATTGTATAAGAGGGGACTAAATAATGATAATGTTAATGATGATGATGATGATGGTGGTGGTGGTGGTGATGGTGATGGTGGTGGTGATGATGATAATGATGATGAGCTTATGAGCCTTGAGGAATTTTATTCATGTGTGATTTTAAAGACTCCACAACCATTGCTGAACAATCACAGCCAACCTTAACCATTTAAATAACATTGCATGTACTGTAACCAGAAGCAAGGTATGTGTTCACCAAGTTAGCATGTACACACCAGGGATTATAATCTATGCATTCCTCATGTTCTTTCAAAGAAATATGAAAATAGAAAATCTCATTTATCTTCTCTGAATGTTTTCCGAAGCAGCTAATATTTTCCTTATGTGACTACTATCTAGTTCTTTTAGAAGGACATCTGTCTTCCTCTTTTGCCACAGCACTAACCAAATGATTCTGGGGCTGGTAGCTTTGAACAACGAGTGAAAACAGTGACAGAATGAGCAGAGAGAAAAAAGATTGCAGAGCAAGCACTGAGCAAAGTTCAGAGTCTTCCTTTATTGTCGGAGAGATGCAGTGACAAGGAGTCTGTGTGGTGGTGGTGGTGGTGGTGGTGTGTGTGTGTGTGTGTGTGTCTGTGTGTGTGTGTCTATGTGTATGTATGTGTGTGTGTGTGTGTGTGTGTGTGATATGTATGTATGTGTGACAGAGAGAGAGAGAACACGCTTGGTTGGCTGGGATACTTAATGTTTGAGACATGCACATTGCCATGGCCTGCATACAGAGGGAAACTTTCACTGTGGCCTGCTCAAAGAGGTACAGGTCATTTTATACTCCATCCCACCAAGAGAGTTGAGTAGAGTTGGCTGTTTTGTCATTATCAATCTACATTTGTAGTCTGAGAAAGGCCCTCATCTCCCACTGGAAGATCAGAGAAAGCAAAGCTTATGAAGGGTGTGCTTCAAGTCCCACTTTTGTTAGTAGGGATGTTGACAGCACCCAGAACGACAGAAGAAAGTTACTTGTAGTGTGCTCCTATGTTCAAATACAGAAGTTCAAGGAAGGTCTTAATATACTGTTGATCTGGGGTGATTTCAGAGGCATAAGAGACAGTTTATTGAACTTCATAATCCCAAGGTTGTTGGGCATTTGAGAAGGAGTCACCTGGCCAGACACTGTCTGGTTCACGAGCTATGCTGAGTTAGCATGAGGTAACTGGTCTACCACTGTTACCTAGGCTGTCCTTTGGCAGTTTCTCCTTATATGGGCAGAATGTGTAGGACTCTGGGTGGTTAGTGCCACATAGCAATCTTACCCTTTTTGAATCTCATTAGTAAACATCACGTTAGTTGTCATTCCTTGGTGATTTTAACCTAATTTTTTAAAATCCATAGAAGAGGTAAAGTAATTTTAATCAAACAACTGTCCTATTTTGATGGGTGAGATGAGAAATGTAGTGTAAACTATTTGATAATATTTGGGATGTTTTCTAGCTCTAAATAATGGTTACAAATGTACAGTATTTTCATTGAGGGTTATTATTTCTCCTTACTGTTATTCTTAGTGCCATAGAAAAGCTTTGCTGATGTCTGCTCCTATACTAATTTGCCAGAAGTAGTCTATGCAAATTCCATTAAAAAGAGATTTGGCATTCACATGACTTGGAAAAGTGGGGAAAGTGACGCTATGAATATCTCGTTTTTGATGACATACCAAGTTTGATTAACAAACCATATCTTGGAATCCATATATCTTTCTTCATTTTAGCTGTCAGTCTGACAGAGTCTATGGCCACTTGAGGAGGGAAGACTCAATGAAGACATTACTCAGATAAAATTGGCCTGTTGGGGATTGTCCTGGTTGTTAATGGATGAAGAAGGGTCCAGAAAACTGTGGGTGGCACCACTCCCCGAGATGATGATCAGAGGCTTCAAAAGAAAGCCGGTTACGCCTGGGTCAGAAGAAGTTAGTAAGGATCACTCCTCCATGGCTTCAGCCTCAAGGTCCTCCTTGAGTTTCTTCCCTGACTTCTGTCAGTGACAGACTGTGTCGTGTACACTGAAATAAACTGTTTCCTTCCCTAAGTTTCCTCTGTTAAGAGTGTTCTGTTTATTCCGACATCAGAAAGGAAATGAGGACATAGTAGCACCACACTGTGTGGGTAACAAGGAAATATCAACCTCATGCACTGAGTCTGTAACATGTCAAACACATATTCTCAGACATTGAAAGTTCATGTTCTGACCAACTGGGTACTGTTACTTTCTGGGAGTCCTTCAAATTGCAGATGCATTTTGGGGAAGGAGAAAGATCTTCTAGAGTTACTTAAGGTTATCCTAAGTGTAAATGATCCTGGGAAGCCAGATGTCTATCTCCAGCTTTTATTCAAAATTTATTTTCTTTTACTCAGCATGTCCTAATGTTCACTGTGAAGCTCTCGTCTTCTTTATCCCTCAGGTATAAATTGAAGCTAAAACAAAACAAACAAAAGACTTAAAGAAACAAATGTTGCCACAGCTTAACACACAGATAGTGGTTGTTTCAGTCAATAGCCATTTACCATTAGTATGGCATTGAACATATGTCTTAAAAGCTGAAGTTTTTCAGTGAACTCTCAGCTTTGTTTATTACTGTATGTTTGCAACTGCTTCCATTTCTTTGACACCCCAACTAGTCAAAGATGTATCTTGATTGGTAATTTTGGTCTATTTTAAGGAGTTAGGTAATACTGTTTATAAGAACACACTCCTTTTATTAATTTACCGCATGCCTACTTTTCTTCTTTTGATTTAACTCTTCTGCTAATCCCATTAGGAGGAAGTGCTTACTATGGAAAGTAAGATGATGGATGACCCTCTGTATAGCCAACCTCCCCTGTGTTCTAGGCCAGATTTCCAAACACTACGGAAGAATGGTACCATGTTGTGAACAACGTTATTTCTCCTTGCTTTAATCTCATGGTTTTATCTTTATCATGAGTCACATAGATCCAGAATCTAATACCACTAACATTATCACAAGGAGCCTCCAATAGATGGTTGACTTGGAAACAGAACTGAATGTGGCTAATGACCCTGGAGTTGGGATAACAGTGATGTTGCTGCTCACCAGTCAGGAATGTCCCTATTCCAACTGATTTACTTATCTTAGAGAGCAGTAAAGAGAGATGAGGACTCTCTTTACTTAGAGGACTTACCTCTCTGAAGGCCTTGGAGCTAAAGGAAATGCAAGAAGGGACTCTGAGTTTGGGAGAAAGTTTTAATTATTTGGATTGGAGACCAAATGTAGAAGCATATCCCTCTTGGCATCAGACTGAGCTCTACCAGAACAAAAGGTTTACACGCTGAAAGAACAGGCTTGGCTCTACTACAGGGTTCAATTGGCTGCCTGCTCTGGGTGGTTAAAAACAGCAAAATTAGTTATAGTTACATGATGTGAGAGGGAGTGTTCAGATTGTGAGGGCTGATGGGAAGGCAGCTGAAGGAGTTTGGGAAATGGTAGCAGATCCACTGATTGTCTGGAAATCTAATCACCAAAGAGCACTCTTAATAGGGGTGAAAGCTGTGTGTATAACAATAGCTGCCCAGCTCCACATTTCTTGGTCACACTTGGCATTACATGAGGCATGACTGTTTTAAAAACAACAGGTACAAAGACACCTTGGCTTGCTACCTGTGGTCCCACAATACTCAAGGATATTTGTTTTAGAGACATAGAGAGCTGCAGTGACCTGATTAGGGTATTACAATTTGCAGTCAGCAGCCAGAAGAAGATCAAAGGGACACAAGGAATGTAGTATATGAAGATGGAAAAAGTGTATGTGCAGAGACAATGCCCATGGCAACACATGGTGAATGGAGTTTACAATGAGTCCCTTGAGGCCAGGGGTTATGATTTCCTCATTTCTTTATCTCCAACTTCTAACTGGGAGATCATTTACAAAAACCTCAGTAAATGTTTGTTGAATTGAATCAGTTGAAATAGCTTGTGTTTGTAAAGCAGCCCTCTGAGGTCAGTAGAATTTCCTGCTAACAGATGATGGTATCAAAGCTTGAAAAATTAACAGTGATGGAACTGGAAGGAACTGGGAGGAATTGGAATTTGAATGTAATCTTTATGGATCAAAAACTAATAACATTTCCATTATCAAAAGGATACTTCAAACTAGGTCTTTCGTTGTAGAAGAGAGCTGCAGAGTGGAAGGCTCAGGGTTGATGAACTTGGGGATTGTCAGATTCATTACTGCCCATTCTGAGCTTTCATAATCTGTGTTAAATATTCTGATAAAATACCAATTGCATAATGCTTCTTTTTGCAGTATCCATTACCCAGAAAGGTTTCTCACACTTTTTATATGATTTTAAATATTTTTTAAGGGTGTGAAGATAATGGTACCTAATGTTCATCATATATCATGGTGAGAGAGATCGTATCACTAGCTTGAACATGATGGAGTATAGTCATTATATTCTGGAAAGAAATAATTTCAACTTACTAGACGTTGTTCAGAAAGTATAAACCAGTGTTTTCTAAATTTGGAACACTCATAGGTGTATTTTTATAGGTGTAATTTGCTATCTATCCATACTTCCTATAATCACAGGATTTCTAACTGAAAACTTATTTATTTTTAGCATGCACTACTTACCTGAACTAAAACAGACAGACATGAACTATTATTCCTTAATTTGTGCAAATATGTTTCATTGACTTCATACTTGAGATTATGAAGTCTTTTGTGGTTTAGACATTTGTTATGTCGTAGCATGAGGCTGCTTCCTGTCTTTACAGTTCAAATGGGTTAAGCATTATACGAAGTCAGAAATAATGCAGTCATTTAGGGAGGTGGCTACAAGTAAATTGATGCCTGAGTAAACAATTGAACAGTAAAAGCTGAGCTTTGAAAATGAGTAGTGCTTCAAAATGTCAAGTTATGAATAAAGGGTCAAACAAAGAGCAGGGCATTATTGATCAGGAGAGACAGACACACACAGAGGGAAAGAGAGAGGGGGCAATAATAAAGTATTTAACTCACTTAACATCAACACAATAATGGTAATTTATACTGATTTGTGTTGATTTAATGTAAAACAGTATTCTAAGAGACTAGGTAATTTAGACAAACTATTTTTAAAGACTTAAGCCCTCATATAATATATAATTTATTTTCATTGGAAATATATCATTATCTTATCTAACCAGCCTTTCAATATTGGAAAGAAAAAAAAAGTATTACTCAAATTACCTCCAGAATAACATCTCATTTTTAAAAAAAATAGAGTTGTCTTATGTTTTAAATAAACTTGTTCACTGATTTTCATTGAATGACCATCACCTGTGAGGCTGTTAAAGTGAAAATTAAGGAATAGAAAATGGAAATGTGGAAAGAACCGATGTTTGGATTGCTGTCATTTTTAAGTTAACATTGGGTTATTAGTTACAGTCATCCATGATAAAAATGCAACAGACATGGTTGCAGACCCAGTAACTAGTATGTTAAACACTAACTATATTATCATCCATAGACAAAGACCAAATCAAAATCCCAAACCAGTGCTATAAAAATTTCCAAAGGTTATGACTAAGGAGCACAAAGAAGGGAGGCATCACAACAGATCAATAAAGAAACCTCAAAAGCAGTAGGGATTGGATTTACTCATGAGAGTTTATGATATAAGGATTCTAAGGCTCCAGAACTACTTAAGACCAAATCATTAGAGATGTGACTATATAAAGTAGATGAGAGAATAGGATGGATGAGATGACAGAAGACTTTTGTTAGTTTGACAACACAGAAAAGTTCATGGTTGGAAGTAAAGACAATATGTATTATGAAATTTTACACAGAGGAATTGAAGTGAAAGGCAGAGAAAATCTGCTATGATACTCAACTTAGCAATTGAACATTTAAAAATTAGAGTGTTAAGCTTATTTTCAATCATTAAAATTTGCCTAAAGGTCAGAAAAGAGTGGTGTAAATTACTATCAGTAAGTAGATTTGAAAAGCTCTTCTGTAAAACTCTGGCTGAGCTGAATACTCTAGCTTGTTAGGCACAGTAAGTAAAAGATGGTCTTGACATTCTATAAGACTCATCAATTATTTAAAATAATAAAATATCAAGTTTACTGATTGTAAGATCAGTATAAAGAAGTCAACTTTACTTCTGCCCATGTGATGAAAAATAAAAGAATGACTTATAGTAGCAATAACAGTAAATATTAATGTACCAAAGAATAAATCTAAGTGCTATTACTAAAATCATGTAGGTGTTGATAAATTTGTATTTTATGGTAACAACAATAAGCATTTATTAATATTACTAATGTAACAAACATAGTCATGCAAAACTTTTAATAACAAATCATAAAACTTCATGATTAATAGTCAATTCAATTCTATCTAAAACATTCTTATTAATGTCATAACAAATATTAATTCTTCTGAAAACCATGAATCACATTAGTTAACTGAAATAGAATGAAACAAATTATTTTTAATTTGAGAACAAAGTTATTAAATTTATATGTAAATATGAGTAAGGGGAACCTTCATAATTTAGGCTAAAATATAAAGTATGTAGCATTCAAAATAGCTTGCTTCAGGCAAAATGGTAGGAATGATCAGATCTAGTGACCTGCAAAAATGCAGATGATAAACAGGAGGTTTCTTAATAAAGCCTATCAATATAAACAACACAACTGAGGTCTTTATCTCATACAACACATAAAACTGTGAAAGGCAAAAATGTAGCAAAATAGAAGGAAATTAACTTTGGGTCATGTGTGGATTTCCTTAACCATATAAGCAAAGTGTACTTAAAATAAGCATTAGATACTAGTGAGGACCAGGGCTCAGGATGACTTGGTGAGTAAAGCATTTATCCTTGCAAGTATAAGGACTTTAGTTCAATCCTCAGAACCATGAAAAAATTCTGGATATGGTGGTATGTGCTTCTAATGACAGTACTGGGATGGTGTGGACAGGCAGATGCCAATGGCTCACAGACATCCATCCTAAACCATTTGATGAAAACCAGGCAAATGAGAGACCCTGTCTCAAAGAGGTGGGTGGTATTCCTTTTAGGATGATACCCAAAGTTGCCCTCTGGTATTCAAATAAATGCACACACATGTACATGCAGTGAAACATATGTGTGCCCCCACACAGGTGAATACACATACAAATATACCAAGAAAGGCAATGGTTAGTTTAGGTTCATGTAACCTATACTTCCTATTCAATTTTGAAGTTATGTAAAAAAAATCTATAAAACTTTCCAAAAGTCAGTAAGGAAGTGACAATGAGCCTAACCCCTGAATGATAATGAGTGACTGATACATGAATGAGAACCCTCCCAGTGTAGAGTTATTCAAGACACTAAACCGAAACAAGATAGCAGTTTATGCTTAGTGTGGCAGTAGAAGCTGAGAAACGTAAGAAGATAGTGTTGAGTGACAGGAAAAACGAGAATATGTGTGACCTATCTGTGGGTTACAGATTGATGTTCCTCCTCTAAACAAACCCGAGATTCCTCTGTATAGGAGCTAGTCCTGACCTGGGATTCTTGCTACTCTGAATTCCTTACAAAGCCTGTTTCATATTATCTAGAAGAGTGTTTGCAGTAACATTTTTTTTGTAATAAAATGTATGTAGCAACTACTATTTGTTACTGACATAACAGAATACAAAGTAGAACGCAGAGTGTATGTAAATAAGAACACAGCAGTCTGCAACATTGACAGTAAATAGTGAAGCAAAGCAAATGAACAAAACCCCACAAATTTAATATAGAATGAAATTCACTGGAATGAAACATGCCAGTAAGAAATGTGCACACTTATATTTGTCAAAACTGGAAAGGTAAGCAATATCTTATTGAATGATAAAGCCATGAGGGGAAAACTTTGAAGAAACAGAGGGGAATAGTAGACAAACAATAATCAATGATTAGTATTGGTTAATGAGAGAACCAAGGGAAGACCCTGACAAAGGGCATCAACAATATGCTAATGCTGTTCCTGAAGCTCAGTGGTGACTTCAATATACATTGGTTGAATGTGCTTGACTTAGTACAAAAAAAGAAAAAGAAATAAGAACGGAAAACACCTGGAGTCTTAGAAGACTCAAATTTTGATATGAAATGCTTCTAAGTGTGGCAGTGGCAAAACGGTTTGGATTCTTATACTGATTATAGATGACAATAGGATAATTAGTTGGTGAATATGCTTTATGTTGTTGGACTTAAATGGTTAGAAGTGTCAGGTCAATTTTTACAGATTTAGCAAGCATGGCAAAGTTGATGGGATATCATGTAGATATATATCTAAGCCTGCAGCCCTGCATCATGAAACTGTGGGACTTTCTCTCCTTCCCAACTATGTCTGCCTCGTCTTACAAGTCTTGCCATCAACAGCAATTCTAAGAGGCCTGGTTGACTAAGATGACCAAGTCTTATCTTTATGTGCTTCTAAATTCCACAATGGTATTATTATTGTTACCTCATATTATATTTGAGTGTTGACTTACATATTACCTCCACCTTCCTACAAGATTTTTGTATATGCATGTGACTGTTCATAAGTATGCACATGAATATGAAGGCTAGTGGACAATGTTAAACATAATTCGCAGGGCCTCACCAAGTAGGCCATCGTGTCTGGTTTCTCTTGATTAAGCTAATTCCAATGTGGAAAGTGATCCATTGTGGGTGGTGTCATTCCCTGAGTTGGGATTATGGTCTTTATAAACAGAAGAATGTGCATAGAGTACCAGTATCCATCAGATTACAGATGCGATTGTAACCCATGATCCTAGACACCTGCCCCTGTGGTGGAATGAAAGACTATGTCCTCCAACTATGAGCCAAATTAAACTCTTGCTTCCTATGTTGCTTTCATCAGCACATTTTGTCAGTGATAGGAAAGTAACTAAGGTACCAGCTT
>JADRCD010229684.1:0-10356 GCA_019843815.1 Montemys delectorum | reverse complement strand
GAGTTTCTTGTGGTTTGTGGATTGTACTTTGTGTATTCCTATCTTCTGGGCTAATATCCACTTATCAGAGAGTGCATACCAAGTGTGGTCTTTTGTGATTGGGTTACCTCACTCAGGATGATATTCTCCAGATCCATCCATTTCCCCAAGAATTTCATAAATTCATTGTTTTTAATAGCTGAGTAGTACTCCACTGTGTAGATGTACCACCTTTTCTGTATCCATTCCTCTGTTGAGGGACATGTGGGTTGTTTTCAGGTTCTGCTGTTATAAATAAGGCTGCTATGAATATAGTGGAGCATGTATTCTTATTGCATGTTGGAGCATCTTCTGGGTATATGCCCAGGAGTGGTATACCTGGGTCCTCTGGTAATACTATGTCCAATTTCCAGAGGAATCACCAAACTGATTTCCAGAGTGGTTGTACCAGCTTTCAATCCCACCAGCAATGAAGGAGTATTCCTCTTTTTCCACAACCTTTCTAGCATCTGCTGTCACCTGAGTTTTTTATCCTAGCCATCAAGTAAAAGATCTGTTTGACAAAAACTTCAAGTCTCTGAAGAAGGAATTTGAAGAAGATCTCAGAAGATGGAAAGATGTCCCATGCTTGTGGATTGGCAGGATTAATATAGTAAAAATGGCCATCTTGCAATTTACAATTCAATTTACAGATTCAATGCAATTCCTATCAAAATTACATTTCAATTCTTCACAGACTTAGAAAGAGCAATTTGCAAATTCATCTGGAATAACAAAAATCCTAGGATAGTGAAAACTATTCTCAACAATAAAAGAACCTCTAGTGCAATCACCACCCTGGACCATAAACTATACTACAGAGCAATTGTGATAAAAACTGCATGGTGTTGGTACAGTGACAGGCAGGTAGATCAATGGAATAGAATTGAAGACCCAGAAATGAATCCACACACCTATGTTCACTTGATCTTTGACAAAGGAGCTAAAACCATACAGTGGAACAAAGACAGCATTTTCAACAAATGATGCTGGCTCAACTGGCCATTAGCATGTAGAAGAATGCAAATTGATCCATTCCTGTCTCCTTGTATAAAGCTGAAGTCCAAGTGGATCAAAGGCCTCCACATAAAACCAGACTAATAGAAACTAATAGAAAAGAAAGTGGGGAAGAGCCTCAAGCACATGGGCACAGGGGAAAATTTCCTGAACAGAACGCTTATGCTCTAAGATCAAGAATTGACAAATGGGACCTCATAAAATTACAAAGCTTCTGTAAGACAAAAGACACTCTCAATAGGACAAAACGGCAACCAACAAATTGGGAAAAGATCTTTACCAATCCTATATCTGATTAGAGGGATAATATCCAATATATACAAAGAACTCAAGAAGTTAGACTCCAGAGAAACAAATAACTCTATTAAAAATGGGGTACAGAGCTAAACAAGGAATTCTCAACTGATGAATATTGAATGGCTGAGAAGCACCTAAAGACATGTTCAACAACATCCTTAGTTATCAGGGAAATGCAAATCAAAAGAACCCTGGGGCTTGGAATTTTATGAGGCTGGCTGGCCACTAAGCCCCAGTGATCTGTTTGTTCCCATATTTCAAGCACTGGGATTACAGGAATGTGATAGCGTGCCTGGCTTGTTTCATGATTGCTAGATTTGAACTCAGATCCTCATGCTTATCCTGTAAGCATTTTACTGAGTATGCTGTATCTGCAACCACTCAAAGGCTGTGAACAGACTACAATATGATCCTTGCTTGAAAGCACTCTATAAAAAAATTTTGGAGATAGAAGAAAGATGGCAACTTCAAGACTACTGCTGCTGGTTAGCTATGTGAAGGTCACATGGGGGTCAAAGGGGACGGACATTTGCTGAGAGTACACAGCAGATGGGAGAGGGAAGGCAGGCACACCACTAAACAAATACAGACAAGTGACACTTCTTTTCTGATTCCTCCTCTCCAGGTCTTTCTGAGTGATATCATTTTCTTTTCCATCCCTCCCTGGCCCATCATGCAGTTTGAAAATACACTACATATTTGTCTATGTATGGCATGGTTATGCTTTATATATGAAAACCCTAAGATTTGTGTGCTCCCTGTGAACCATGGGGGTGGGGCAATATTACCTTCAATTGAGGACAAGAACCTCAAGTATGTGGAAGCTACATCTCTTCAGTGGCCATCAAACACAGACTAAGTCATCAGTGAGTGTGTACAAACTAAATGGAAGAATAAATAAATGTCATTATCCATGGCAGAACTAGTTCAAGATGTGGGTCAGAATGAACTGGCATGGGGTGAATGATGAGATGATCTATGCAATTCACAAATAAAAAAAGGAAGGCAAGGGATGTGTGGCAGGGCAAGGGACAGGGTCCAAGTGACAGGTTGTCCAGTGCCAGACTCAGATGTCCCATTCTAGGTCACAGGGGATAAGATAAGCTTCCTTTTCCCTATCTCACTGGGAGGGAAGACCCTCCACTGACTTTCAGAACACTCTACCTCACCCCTTACAGAAGAGTCCAGCAGAGGTCTACATGGACTGAGGCAGAGATGAACATCTGCAGTGAACTTACCGTGCTCCGAAGTTTTAACGAAAGAGCTGCAATTACCAAGTTCTCTGCCGTTGGCACTTGAGAATCCATCTCAATTTCCCCCCCTTTTTTTCTGAAGCGACAGTGATTAAGGGTTCATTCTGCACATGAAACAAGTGATCAATGGCTCCTGGCAGTTGCCATTGTCTGTCTCTCTCCCCCCTATCAGTAGACAATGTATCTTGGGGAGCTGCTGGGACCTGAGAAAAATGAGTTTGCCAGACACAGTTCTATTTTGATTTAGATCACAAATAGCTTGGCTCAGTTTTTACATTGATAACAAGGAGGATGGTCACATTTCCCAAGCCCTGCAGCCTGAGACTCGTTTATCTCTGGGGGAGGAAGACTGATCTTTTCGTCCTAGCTGTAGTACTCCAGACTTGGATGCTTGGCATCTTACTGACTTGACCTCCACCCTCTTGACGGGGGAAGGGGTTGACCTCTCTCTGCATGGAGGACCAACCTGGTTTCTTGGTTTTCTTAGTCACTCCTCTGCTACCCTAACCTTACTCTGTACCAGAGATCAGTGAATAGTTTCTGCCATAGAGAGGAAGCCAGGCAGGGAAGGAGGATGGTCAGCTACAGCTGCAGCCTCTGAGGGGGCTGTGGTGGGGGCAGGTGAGCAGGTATAAGTGACTTTGTGTCTTTTCTGGTGTGATGGTTCATCTCAACTGTCAAATTGGTGGGATCTAGAGTCTAGGAAACAAGCCTCTAGGCACACTCCCAAGGGTCCAACTTTTTGTGAGACACTGCCTTTTAAAAGACTTTATATTTCTCTAGCACCACAGACTGGGAAGCAAGCTTTCAATACATGACCTTTGAGGACAATGAAGATCCAAACTAGACCTCCTTTTTTTTTTTTTTTTTGCTTCAGTTAGACACAGTGTCTCATCTATCTAAGAACACTCTCTAACTCACTGCATAACTGAGGAGGACCTTGAACTTCTGATCTATTTCTTCCACTTCCCCAGCACTGGGATTATAGATGTATGCCTCCATGTCTGGTTTAATGCATTGCTGGGAATTGAACCCAGGGCTTTTACTTCCTGAATACTAGGCAAACACTCTACCAACTGAGCTACATGCAACACCCCACATTTAAACATTTACATTTTCATTGATATGGAAGAAGCTTAGGTCTAGCAAGAGATACAGATCTGTGCCTTGCTTTGCCAAGCTGAGGTGTTAAAAGTTTGAGCAGGCTCAATGGTGAGATGAGAATGCATATAAACTAGGTACGGTACATGGGTGTTAGAGGAACATATATGAAGTGTTTGTTCATAGGTTGTGACACAAACTATGAATCTAGGGACTCACTGCTGACCTCATTTTGTGTCACTGTAAGTTATGATAGATACTTTTATTATTGTAGCATCATAGGATTCTCCAAAGTGCCTCAGCTGAGTCCCATTAATTCACTGGCTGACTCTGGATTCTGATGCCTCTGTCAAAACATCTCTGATAGGCACACAGTCTTCTGATCACCTCCTTGGAAAGAAGTGTACATTGCATGCTGCCTCTACTGGGGTAGGTTGCTACTTTTTTTTTAAAATCTGTTACCAGTTGCTACTTGCCAGTTAATGACTTAAATGTTTGATGAGGGCTGGAAGTGAGATTGGGTTGAAGGCTGGAAGGGAGAACAGGGAGTCGTGTACTTTTGGCCACGTGGAAAGTTCCTGTTGTGTGGAAGATGCTGTCAGGAAAGGGCAGTCATAAGAATGTCAACTGAAGTCAGAGGTTGAAACCCAGGGAGAGCTGAAGCAAACAGCTTCCTGTTCTTGCTCAGAACCTGAGGAAGGCACTGTGGTTGGCTTGATGATCAGGAGATATTGAGATTGATGCTGCTTATCCAAGGATGAACATTCTGTTGACTCTTCAGAAGCCCAGACATAGCTGCAAAGGAGTCTTGCATGTGGGAAGTGTCAAGTGACTGAAAATGTGAGAGCTGCAGTGTGATGGAGGGGAAAGATGAAGGTAAAAGGAAGCACTGCGTACCTGGAGGGGAGGGGTGCTTTCTTCTGCAGGGTATGGGAATGTGAAGGTAGGCAACTTCAGGCAGAACTGTCTCAACTGGGAACTGCCAGTGCTGATGTTGGGTTGTGGTGTTAAGCTGTGTGGGTTTATTGCTGTGATCCAGGATCCTGGTTTGATGGTGTACAAGTCAGTTTTCTCACTTGCTATAATTAAACTTCTAGAGGGAACAATCAAAGGGAAAAAAGATTTGCTCAGAAGCACAGTTCTAGAGGTGTCAGCCCATGGCTGTTTGGTGGTATCAGCTTGGGCGGAACATCATGAAGATAGGAACAAGAGGCATGGGAGATCTTCTTTACTCCATGGTAGACAGGAACCAGAGAGAGGAGAGGAAGGAATCAGGGACATGCTTCCCAAAAAGTCCTCTTATGTCCCTAGTGACCAACCTTCATCCCCAGGCTCTACTTCCCAGAGTTGAAGAAGCTCCCAGAATAGTACCAGCAGCTGTGGCCCTAGATGGTAAGACATAGCCCTGTTGAGGGCTAGGCTGATCCAAGGCATTCCCCAAGGCCTTGATATTTGGAGAAGAAACATAGCTCCTTCTCTAAACCAGGAACATGCTTGGCAGTATCAGTAAAATACCATGAAGTGGTTTTATGGGATTAGTGCCAGGGCAAATTTGGCCACATAGCTTGCCATGGAGGGCACAGTCTTTGGGTTAAGGTTAATGTAGCCTTCAATCTTTCTTTTTTACATTTATTTATTATATAATATTTTTATTGATTATTTGGGAATTTCATGATCCATGATTAAACTCCTTTCCCAGTCCTTCCAGATCTACTCCCTCATGTGACTTCCCAAAGAAGAAGGTGGAGCAGGGGACAGGAAAGGAGGAGGGGGAGGAGGAGGGAGAGGAGAGAAGAGGAAGAAGAAGAGGAGGAGGAGGGGGAAGAGAAGGAGGAGGAGAGAAGAGGAAGAAGAAGAAGAGGAGGAGGAGGAAGAGAAGGAGGAGGAGGAGGAGGGGGAGGAGGAGGAGGAGGAGGAGGAGGAGGAGGAGGAGAAAAGTCCACGTTGTGTTACCCATATATTCACTGGAGCAAACTCCTAGTGGCCGTTAAAGAAAACTGAGTCCTTCCTCATCTACCCCTGTCAGAAGCCATCAATTGTGAAGAGCTGCACTTTAACACCCTTATCATGATTTTAAAGAGTTCTCTTCGACACCTTTTCTCTCTAAGCTGTTGGGATTGGGTGGATAGTGGTTGTCCCAGAAGCTTTCCATGTCCCTCTTTCTCAACTTTGAGTCTGCAGTCATTGATACCACTGCAAAAGTATCTGCCTTGCTCTTTACAGTTAGTGGGAACATGGATCATGGGCTTCCTTATGGTTTTGGGAGGTCGTATATATGCCCTTAATCTTGGCACTTGGGAAGCAGAGGTGGGCACATCTCTGTGAATTTAAAGTCAGCCTGATCTTCAGAACAAGTTCCAGGACAGCCACTGCAGCATGAAGAGACCTTGTCACCAAAAGGAAAAATAAATAAGCAAAACAAAACAAAAAATCCAACCAACCAACCAACCAACCAACCAACCAACCAACCAAAAAACCCAAACCCAAACCTAAAACAGCAGCATCAGCATCAGCAGGAGCAGCAGCAACAACAAAGAAACAGCCTTCAATCTCAGTTCAAAGACTCAGCTTCTCTAGGATCTTGGAGACCGTCATTCAGTCTAACCTTGTCTTCTGTGTCTTTAAGGAGTTATGATAACAGTAGCTGTATCTTGCACTGGTTGTTGCAAGAATTTTAGTCACGACCTTTTATTTAGGGCTGTGGGAGTTTTCCCCCTGAGGCCCTGATGCCAGAGAAGGAACATAGCTCCCTTCTCTAAAACCAGGAACACGCTTGGCAGAGTTGGAAATAGTCTGAGGCCAGGGCTATGGAGGAAGCTGCAGCTTCAGGTCCTGAGAACCCAGCTCTCCCCCCTGTACAACTCCCCCCCCCCCTGAGTTCCAAGGCTGCTGGTACTCTGTCTGTAATGTTCTTGAGATTTTCTGTGTTCCTCCCCTGTAACATAGCCTGATTAGCTTCCTGCTGATTTTGTCCCTTTCCCCCGCCCCTCCCCTGGAAATAGTATACCTGGTGCTGTACTTCTTAATAAGATGGTTTGCCATAGATTGAGCTTGGGCAATATCCTGAGTCTACTGAGTCTATCTACTTTATCTCTGATACCGTGGACTTTCCTCTTCAGCACTCTGTCACTAAAAGATGACTTTTGGGTTTAGATCATGAGACTGTAAGGGACATATTCAAACAGATGGCAGCGTTGCTGGGAAAGAAATATACAAAGTGATCTAAGTAGTGAATCCAAGATCGACTTTGCCTTTGTTGAAATAGAAGAGTCCTGGGTATCTCTAAGAAGATGTGAGTTGAAAGAGATGGACTGAAAACAAACCAAGAAAGAAATGAAGAATTGACAGTTACTAGACCTTGGATTAGCTGAGTATAGAGGTCTATCTAACTGAGGAGAACAGCATGTGAGAAAAGATAACCAAGTCCAGGGAACACCAGGATTCATAGATGGAAAGATGACCGTATTTTAGTTTTATTTCTGTTGCTGTGATAAAACATCCTTATAAAAAAGAACATAGTGGAGGAAGGAGTTATCTGGCTTACATGTCTAGGCTGTAGCCTGTCATTTTGGAAAAGTCAAGATAAAAGCTAAAGCAGCTAGTCACATGGCATCTACAGTCAAGACAAGGATAGGCTTACAGTTCTTGCTTGTTTGTTTGCCCTTAGCTAGCTTTCTTCTCTTTTACACAGTTCATAGTGTAGCCTAGGAGACAGTTCTACTCACAAGAGGCTGGAAGGAGAAGACAGAGGTAGGAGAAGCTATCCCAGGGCAATGTCATGGAACCCCAAAGGTTACATTTTTCAGGAGGACACTGGTGACAGTGTCATATGCCATGAAGTGACCTTATGGGACCAATGCCAGGGTAGATTTGACTGCACAGTCTCTCACTGAGGGCACAGGCGTTGGGTTAAAGTCAACGAAGCCTTTGGTCTTGGTTTAAAGGCTCAGTATTTCCAGAATCTTTGAAACTGTTGCCTAGTCTGTTCTCATCTATGTTTTTAGGGAGTCATGATAACAGTAGCTACTTCATTGGGTAACTGCAAGAATCATATCCACTTTGACTGTTATAGCTAGGGAGGACAAAGTAGTGGTGAGATCTACTTACAAGACCATGGTAAAGAGTACACAAGAGAACATATTAACTCCATACCTTGTATCCAGTCCCAGATAAGTGAGGCAAGATGGCCAACCAGAAAAAAAAAGTGCATGATCAGGGCTCATACTGGGAGGATTATGGTAAAGACCTGAGAGAGGCTTAGGATCCTGACTGAGGCAGGGTATTGGACTCAGCTTCAATGTACATAGAACCCATGTTTGCAGGGTCTGACCTGAGAGTTCTTACATTAAAGTGATGATATTATATATATTGGTTCTAATGAGGATCTAAAAAAAATAGATCTCCCAAACATGTAGACTTAAGAGGTTGGAAGAGTAATCCTTCTAGGCAAGGATGTCAGCCTCTATTTCTATCCCCAGAAGCTACTTGGATAGTACATGCCCAGATCGTAGGTTCTTGCTTTACAAGGAGTTACTGCTCAGGGTCATTGTGGTATCCAGTGGCAAGTCTGCCATTAGTACACAAGCAGGGCAGATCTTCTCTAGCTCATTGCTAAGGACACTGTGCCCTTAGTACACAGGCAGGATATATCTTCTCTCTCTCATGGCTAAGAGCTCTGCTTGGTGTAAGTCTTGCTTTCATGGACCTAGGACTTAGATCTGGATAGCTTAGCTTGAAGATGAGTGAGCAAAGTCTGGATAGCTAGGGATGGTTGTATAAGGACTACCATACTGTAAAGATCCCTGGGCTGATTATGTAACATGATTGTTGGTTCACACAGTAAATGACCCTTTGGCTCAACAACCTCTTGATGATAAGGTAGAGGTTTCAAAAAGAATTCATGCATAGGCTCATTCAATAAGATTAACACTTTAGTTACCCAGAACCCAAACTTCAGTAGATAGCAGATAACACTGTAGACTTGCTGGGCTCTGGGCCTCGAGAACAGGTAGAGGTGACGTGCTATAACTTATCTGTGATGTTAGGGCCCAACAGCTCTGGATTCATGACTGAAGACAGGGCCGAAGATAATTAGATGAAATTCACAACTATAACACGTACCTGTCTCCATTCAGTGGCTGGAAGAAGATACTTTTCCAATGTTTTATTTCTTCCCTCTCCACTGCCTGTGTGTGTGTGTGTGTGTGTGTGTGTGTGTGTCTGTGAATGTGCACAATCAGAGGACAACTTGTAGAAGTTGGCTCTCTCCTTTTACCATGTGGAGTCAGAGGATGGAACTCAGGTCATCAGGCTTTGGCAACAAATACTTTTACCCACTGAGCCATCTTGCTGGCCCTGGAGGTGGTTCCCACTGATGCTTTGAGGTATGGTGTGTTGTAGAGCTGAATGTCTGCGTGGAAGGAAAGAATATTTAAAGTCACATCTCCAGTGCCTCAACTGGCTACTGTTGATTCAATGACTAAATTTGTGATGACCTCAAGACCCCCCAGAACAAGAAAGCCAAGCTACCATCATCTGACCTGGCCCTGGGCTGTAGATCTTAAGGGAAGAAACTAAACAACTTGAAAGAAAGGACTGCAGAAAAGGAGGTACATAGGGAGCCCAGAAAATCCTCTATGGGAATTCCAATTTCGCAAAGAAAATTCCAAAGCACAAGAGATACAAGTGGAGACTCACAACTACATGGAACAGCCAGTGAGCTACAAGCATTTATTTCAATTGAAATGTGAATACCAAAGTGTCTTAGGGTTTCTATTGCTTCGAAGAAACACCATGACCACAGATACTCTTATAAAGGAAAGCATTTAAGGGAGGAGGTTGGCTTATAGTTCAGAGGTTTAGTCCATTCTCAGCATGGCAGGAAGCATAGCAGCACATGGACAGACATGGTGCTGGAAAGGAACAGAGAGTTTTATATCTGGATCTTCAGGCAGGAGAGAGAGTGAGGGGGGGGGGGGGGGGAGGAGGAAAGGGAGAGGGAGAGGGAGCTTGGCTTGAGCTCCTGAAACTCCAAAGTCCACTCCCAGGGACACTCTTCCTCCAACAAGGTCACACCTACCCCAATAAGGCCACATGTTCTAATCCTGTGAGCCTGTGGTGGCCATTTCCTATTCAAACTACCACAGAGAACAATCTGAAGATAACTTTAAAATGAGCATATATCTGAGTTTGACAAAGATACAGAAGAAGGAATGATACAAAAAAGGACAAGAAATCATGAAACAAAACCAGTCCCAGAGAAATCAAGAGCAGATGCATATGAAAATGAGCTAATTGGCCTCCACACATGGAAAAAATAATTTGGGATAAAAACTTGTTTCAGAGACAAGATTAACTCTGGACTCGGAATGTCTAAAACACTGGTGGTCTCACCCTAAGGCTTGCACAAAGACAGAGAAGAAAAGGAGAAAAGACAAGTTAGCAGACATGGAAAACAGACTGAGAGATCCAAGAGTATCTAACCAAGCTGCTAGAAGCAAGCCTCAGGAGAGACGAGGATGGGGGGAGTTATAAAGAAAACAAACAACTCATAAAACCTGAGGTGATTATGAAATTGAAAGACAGACATAAGCACTCTGATTAGGGACACACTGTAAATGAGCAGAAACTTGGCTCCCATGCCAAGGGAATAGAAGAAACTCCTGAAAAA
>JADRCD010229683.1:0-13112 GCA_019843815.1 Montemys delectorum | reverse complement strand
ATAAGTGATTTTAGATCTGAATCTTGCATTTCTGGTGTGATGGTGTGTACAGGACTTGCTATGGTGGGAGAATTGGGTTCTGATGATGCCAAGTGACCTTGGTTTGTGTTGTTCATTTTCTTTTGGTTGCCCCCTGCCATCTGGTTATCTCTAGGGCTACCTGCCCTTGCTAATTCTGACTGGAGTCAGTCCTTCCTGTGATCCTAGTTGTATCAGAGCTCCTCAAACTCAGGCAGTCTCTGTGACCCTGTGATTTTGGAATCCTGTGACCTTGGGCTTGTTAGAGCACCTGGGAGTGCAGCAGCTTCCTCTGGGTGTTGTGGGACTGGCTGTAGAGCTTGTGCTCAAGGTCTGCTCAGGACACAAGCCCAGAGAGACTGGAAAGAACCCAAGCCACTCTGCTGGTGGAGTTCCTGTGTGCCTGGTCCCTCAGGTCCCAGTCACTCCTGGTGTTGGGACAGATGTTGGGTCCCTGTCACCTCTGATCTTGAGAGTTTCGGAGTGCCTGGGAGTGGAGCTTCCTCTGGGTGTTGTGGGACTGGCTGCAGAGCTTGTGCCCAAGGTCCGCTCAGGACACCAGCCAGAGAGACCGGAAGGCCCAATAATTTTTTTTTTTTTATAAAGAATATCAATAAGAAAATAATGTTATTACCTTGATGACAATAGTCAGCTTTCCAAAGCCTGAGATGTCAGTCTACTTAGAAAAGAAAGTCCCCAGATTGGGAGTGGCTGTCCAGGGCTGGCTGGTTCTACTTCTTGGGAGTCTGTGATGAAGTGGCAAATGGGAAGCCCGAGGTAAAGCAAGATTCATCATCTCCTGGATTTGAAACCATAATGAGAGGAAGAGGAAGAGGCCAGTATCCCACACGCTTTTTTTTTTAAAGGATTCGCCCAGAACCCAACCTCCTCCCACTAGGATCTAACAAGTGAACAAGCAGTGGTTCTCAACCTGTGAGTTACGACCCCTTTGGGAAGATCTTGCGACCGACTGTTCCACAGGGGTCACATAGGAGATACCCCACATATCAGATACTTGTTTTACGACTCATGACAGTAGCAAAATTACTGTTGTGAAGTAGCAACGAAAATGATTTTATGGGTGGGAGTCACCACAACATGAGGAACTGTATTAAATAGTCTCAGCCTAGGAAGATGGAGCATCATTGCAGCCAAGATTCTGCTTCCTTTTAATGGTACCATGATCTGGGGACCGAGCCTTGGCTACATGGACCTTTGAGGGACTTAGCACAGCACAGCACAGCACAGCACAGCACAGCACAGCACAGCACAGCACAGCGCAGCACAGCACAGCACAGCACAGCACAGCACTGAGAGCTTCTCTCTCCAGCATGCTTTTCTTGTTTAAATGTTTCTTTCTAATTTTTAAAGCTTTCTCCTATTTCTTGATTACACATGTAATACTTGTCCTGAAGAGAAGAAAAAAAGGATGTAAGAAGTATAAGGAAGCAGAGTTGTGCCTCCGTAACTCTCCCACAAATGGCTCTGCTACCGAAAGGAGAAACTGCGGTTGGCAGTTTGACATGTTTATCTTTCCGGCTTCCGCACTCCTGATAGGTTTCACACCATTTCTGTAACACCGTGCACATTATATTATATTGTAAATCCTTCCAATTTAGCATTCTCTTATGATGATTTTCTAGGCAAAATTAAAAGTTATCCTATCCTTTTCTTTTTTGTCTTTCTACTATTTATTTTAAATGATAATTTAAAATTTAAGTCTAATTGCCATGCTAACGGTAAAAACCTTAAAACACATAGATGTATAAAACTAAACGAGAAAGCCGTTCTTCCAACAAAGCCCAGATTATTCCCTTTTAACTTGTTAAATAATTAACATTTTCAAGATACAATTTGGTAAAATTTGGACTTTGTTTTTAGCACTTATAATTTTTTTTGATAAATATCCAGGTGTACCAATATTTGATGTTATAAGGTTAAAAAAAATTTAATTACATATTTGTAGAAGCTTTTCTAAAGGTAGAGAAAGAGAACTACTTAATTATTTCTTGAAAATACATAATGCCAGCCACTTTTGTGATTGTATGTTTTGGTGGGTATATATTATTCCCAAGTATGGATACAACTTAATTTGCTCAGTCATTTCTCTAGAACTGGAAATTTAGGTTGTCAGTCTTTCTTCCCAACAAGTAAGACCACATGAGTATCCTGATGATGAAATCTTTGTCAGGTTTAACCTAAGACTGACTTTTGTCCCAGCATAAGAGCATCTTAAATAACCCTCGTTTACATTGCTCAAATTGATTTTCAGAAAAGCAGCAGTTTACACATCTCATACCTGAAAACCTTTGAACTTGAGATCAGGCCAAAATGTTGCTATAAAACATTATGGCTGCTTCTTAATTTCCTGTACTTAAGGTTAATAATATCTTGTAAAAGAAAAAGGGAAAGGCCAGCATTTGGCCAGAAAATGAATACCTTTCTACTGATTCATATATTATAGCTCCATAGAATGTCTTCAAGGAATGACCTCTGCCGTCCCTTGGCAGTGAGCAGCTTCTTAGGTCTGTCGCATACAGGAGCCTGGAGATGGACCAGTGGTGGACAGGTAGATGCCTTTATAGGAGCCACTTGTGCCTGTACACGCAGTACAAAATGCTCAGTTCTGGTAAGAGCTTGCTCTTCTGCAGAAAGGAAAATAAAACATCAGAACACTTCCTACACATGACTCTCCGGTTCATGGCCCCAAACTCCTGAAGCAATGTTTCCTCCCTTTGCGTGTGCGGGCTTTCTCTTTTCCTGTGACTAAATCTAGACCTTAGGCAAATTATATAGAGGACCATGGTCCTGAGTCATCTGAGATGATGACCTATCTATGCCTTTATCTCCTCAATCATTTATTTACTTCTCCTTCTATCTATGCTCTTATGTCTGACTAGCTTTATTTTGCTTGAGTTCATATTTGTGTTTAGCTGCTAAATTAGGCTCCTGACTTTTTTTTTTATTAGACATTTTCTTTATTTACAACCTATTCCCTCCTGACTCCCCCTGCTCACCCACCCACCCTCTCCCACTTCCTGGCCCAGGTATTCTCCTACCCTGGGGCATAGAGCCTTCACAGGACCAAGGGCCTCTCCTCCCACTGATGACCGACTAGGCCATCCTCTGCTACATATGCAACTGGCTCCTGACTTCACACACACACACACACACACACACACACACACACACACACACACACACACACAGAGTTAATGTAGAAAGGGTCTCATATGTATTCCAAGCTGGATGCTTGCAAACCTTCGGCTTCAGCCCCTCAAGTGCCAGGATTCTAGATGTGGTGCAGCAGGGGTGGCTATTTCTTGTATCTTTATATCTCCTGTTCAATATCTTGAACAGACTGCATTCTTCTTTCATTCATTTGTTCAGTATTTCTTTGTTGAGTATGTGTATTGTGCGGAACACTATAATAGTTCTGAAAAAGAAAGAAGGAAAAAAAGAGAACAATGCGGTCTTCAGACCATCTATGGCTCGCACAGGCTGCCATTTCCAGCTGCCGGGGCAGTTGCTTGTTGCCACATGGCTAGTTCTGGGTAACGGACTGAGGATGTGCAATTTGGCTTTGAAATCCGGGAGGCTGTGTAACTCCCACTCTCTCTCACTTGGATCTGGCAACCTCAGAAGCAGCACACTGAAATAAATGATAATGTCACAACATGGAGTCTGAGGAGTTGAGTCACTGAACAGAGGAAAGCCCAAAGTCTGGTCTTCAGCTTCAGACTTTGAAGGATTGAAAAATAAACACTCGTTGGGATCTATCTCCTCTGTATCAGAATCTATTGTGACACATTGACCTCAAAGAGGATGAAGTCAGTCACACGTGTTGTTAACCTGTGAGCCTGCTACCACAGTTGTTAGGTCGGAATCATCAAATTAAGTCAATCATCCAGTTAAAGAGACAAAGCAACCATGGAAAGCAGAGAAAAGAGATTTATGCTGTGGTAGCTACAATAGACAGAGGTACCCTGATCCCCCAGTAGTCTTCCAGGGTCATAGCATGAGGTCTAGGGCTCAATAGAGAGGGATGTGTATACAGAAGACTATGTATGGGTAAGCAGGCATGGCTATGGTGTGTGTCTGCCTATGGTCACTGCCAAAGCTCTCATTTCTTCACCGAGGTATCTTGACAAGTTGTTGCATTGGTGAAATCTCTTTTCAGGAGTCTCTCTGGTACCAGGGACTCATGCTTTTTCTTGTCTCAGCATGAGACTCCTAGCAGCCAAACAAAAACGGCACGTGGGCTTCTTTAAAATATCTTCATTCCTGCCTCTGCCATTACAAGTCTGTAGCTGGGAATAGAGCATCCTGTGGAACTGGGGATTTTTCAGTGGAAAGAGTTCAGTGTGGTTAGTATCTGGAGTCTGGACTTGACTTTTTACTGCCTGTGTGAGTTTTGGGGGAAACCCTTGGCTTTCCAGGCAGGCCTGGCCCATTTTCCTGCTCTGTTTTTAGAGAGACTAAGTAACAGAAGCAGAGACTCCAAGGACAGTCATCTTTGCACACCGAGGTACCTTTCTGTGATTTATTGGGTAAGCGGCTGCGACGCTACACTTTGAAAAAGCAGAAGATGCAGGAAGGGCCATTATCTTCTGGTGCACACATAGATCTTTCAGTCTGTCATCAGGGAAGCCATGAGTGTGTGTTGCAACACATTCATCAGCAGCAGCCAGGGTACCATTTTCTCCAACGGAGAATGCTCTTAGTGCTGTCAAAAATCTGCCCCGCCTTCCATGTCAGGCATTGTATCTTAGGGCAGTCTTTTCTTGACTATCCTTCCAAGTTCAAATACTGTAAATCAGAATTCCTGGAAGGAAACTGTGTCTGCGAAGACTGACTGATCAGAGCAGCAGTGATCCGGAGAGGTTGGAATGTTGCAGGTCCGGAGCCTAATTACCTTACCTTGGGGCAGTTTTGTTCCCTAATAGTCATTCCTTCCCCTCTCTGTGCTGGTACCCTGTAACTAACTGATAAAACCTTTTTGGAATCTATTAACTTAGCAGACCACTAGCTTCCAGCAACCCGAAGCTAAGAATATCAGCAGATAGCCTCCAGAGTTTATAGGATAGATTCCGCCATCTTGCTCTACCTGCCTCTCTGATGAACTTTAAACTTGACTTGAGTTATGACTTTCTTTGTTCTGTTGCTATAAAGCGCCATGAAATTGCTTCCATGTGGGAATGTGAAACCTGGGGTAACCCAGATCCATGTTTCCCAGGTCGTGGTCCCTCAAATTTGGTTCCAGAATAAACTCTCTTATGGCCTTTGAGGTGAGAGCTGTGTATTTTTGTGTCAACAATACAAAGTTACCTGCTAACTCCCCTATATATGCTCTCTCCATATTCCAGGCACACTTTTGTTAAGTTACACAGAACTTAATTTTTTTTGTTTTTGTTTTTAAAGATTTATTTATATATTTGAGTGATCTAGCTTCATGGATGGCTGTCAGCCAGAAGAAGGCCTCAGATGCCATTATGGATGGTTGTGGGTGCTGGGAACTGAACTCAGGACCTTTGGAAGAACATCAAGTGCTCTTAACCACTGAGCCATTTCTCCAGCCAGTTCATTATTGCTTTTAAGACAGATATTCTTGACCTGGGCTATATTTTACACACACACACACACACACACACACACACACACACACACACACACACCAGGTTTTCTATCTCGCCCACAGTTTAATCCAGAGTCCCACAAGCATTGAGTAATGTGTTTTAAAGAAGCAAATACCAAGCAAGCAAAGGGCTCCCTGCTCTCCCTCTTCTCTGGTAACTGCCGAAGACAATGCTAGTGCTTGAGTAAGTCCACCATCGCCTTAATTCCCCTCCACACTTCCCTTCTCTTTGCCAAATGGGCCAATTCTAAGTGACTTTCCATGCAGCTGCATTATAGGAAGCATACTTTAGTTCCTGCCTCTTAGCTTGTTTTGCAAGGGAATTAGAGGGTTTAATGCCTTTGTGTTGCTAAAGAGCTTGGGATCTGCTGAGGAAAGTCACTTTAGAACGCCTAAGTGCTGGTATCATAATATTTATTGAGAATTGATGAATAGAAGTCTTAAAATAGTCCTGCGCATTGTGGTGTCACTGAAAGCCTGCCTCACTAAGTCCCATTTGTCTTGGATACAGGATTTCTGGAAGATGAATGGAAAGAGGAAATTAGTGGATTTTGGAGTGGATTGTATTAGAAAGAACAATTTCTAAAAAGGTCCCGTTTCTTCAAGTGACAAATGCTGGGGAAATGCCTTTGGCAGAACCTACAGGGGCCTAATAATTACCCCCTGTCTAATAAATGCACACATCGCATTTGCCAGATGGAGACCCCCAGAAGCACCCCTGCTTTGAAGCATCAAGCTGAAGATCCACAGGGTGTCATGCCAGTAGAATCCCGAAAGCAGGCTTGCCAGCTGTAGCCTGGCCCTCTGCCTGCAGGATGGGGACATCACTCTTTTTGTTGTGTGAAATTGTATGGCCTTTGGCTTTTTCGTAAGGAATTGTTAGCTGGAACAGAACAGGAACAAACTCTTCGATGTGAAGAACATGTGTTCTGGCTAAGGTGGGACACTCATCTTCATTTGGGAGGAGTTGGGCAGTGACAATGGGCGGCAGCAGGAGGGAGGAAAGATGTCTTGCTTTGATGGCATGATAAATTCCCTGCGTGCTTTTCAAAGGTCTAGTCCCAAACAAACCATCAGCTTTTCACCCCTAAGACCCGAGGTAATTATAAACAGAAAAGGTTTGTTTGAGTTTGTGGATATAGGCCTCCTGGTCCATGATTAAGCAAACCTATTGTTTTTAGGCCTCTGGTTGGGGGGGGGGTGTGTAGGTCAGACTGCAGAAGTGATAGGGGATTCGATGTGCAAATATAGTCATAAGGAAGTCAAAGAGGGAGAGGAGCGGGGTGGGATGCTATTGTGCCATTCCAAGAACTATAATGACCTAAAGACAGCTCATTCAATTCTACTTCTAAGGTTTTATAGCCCACTCTAGATACTAAAAGCCTTTTTTTTTACAAGGGATTCTAGGAGACACTCAAGATCAGACCTAGAGCACACACATCTTTGTCTTCTTAAGAAATAAGCAGAGCTGTATTTCTGCTTTAAATTCTCACTTATAGACTTGCCTTTCAGCATCCAATAGTGATGTTCTTTTAAATCTCATATCTATAAAACTTTATAGTTTCTTCCTCACTGCTCCCCAAAGATGGCGCTGTTCTAGCCTTAAGGAAACGTCTCAACACTGGCTCAAGTTTCATGCTAGGAGAGTTAGTCAACACCACTACCATCCAGAAACAGGTATATGGACTAGTCACAATAATAGTGAAAATGGCTGATGGTTACTTAGAGATACTGTTGGTGAGAAAGTCAATGAAATGTAAATCATCAAAGGTCAGCCTAAAACTGAGAAAGGGATGGCTTCATGGCATTTACAAGCAAAGAAATGTGTTCAAAAAGGTATACTGTGGAACACACTGTGACAGACTACAACTTCCACAATGGATTTTTTTTCTTCTGTTGAAGGGGAGGTTGCAAGGCTGGAGGGTGGGTATGAGGCAGGGGTTGGGGGAGATGAGTGGGATGAGTGGGATCTGGGTGTATGATGGGAAACTCATAAAGAATCAATAAAAATTTTTTAAAAATAAATGAATAAAGCCTGTTTCAGAGAAGTGGGCATATGTGTGACACAGAACAAATAGAGCACCGGCTCGTACTGAGAAGCCACTGTGAAAATTATGCTGTTACATGACACAAGGCTTCAAGGGGACCCAATATTACCTGCAGTGGGAAAACTGGAGGGTGACCTGCTAGGCTTCTGAAAATTCTCACTACCTCTGAGAAGTAAGATAGAAGACCAGAGAGGTGAACACTTTTCAATGAGCCCGAGAAGGTTCCATTTGAGTCCTTCCCCCGCCCCCCACCCCCAGTTCCTTTAGTTGTCAGTTATGAGGAGTGGCGAAGTGTCAGTCTACACATGTCATGGAACAGGAGGATGACTGAACCAGAATTGACACATTTCCCTTTTCCACTTTCATTTTGTTGCGACCTCTCGGAAAGATTTTTCCATGGAAAGACTTTTGTATGTTCCTTATCTCTTCACAGCTTCAGCGGCTTGTCTGTAGCTCTACTCTGAATCAACTATTACCCTTTAGAAGCTTTTCATGTCATGTTTTTTAAAAAAGCTCTCTTCTCCCTTCCACAGCCATAAAAAGAATAGAAATAGCTGGTGCTGTTCAGCAAGGAGTTGGTATCATTATCTTGGCAATCAGAAATCCTCTTGATACGGAAGGAGTTCTTCTGAAATGATATAAAAATGAGAGTATTTAAACAAAGAACACCATTGTCATATGTATTTCATCCAGAAGAGAATTTGACCCTTTAATTTCCCACTTCTGATCTCCCTGAAATGCTAAGTGGGGAAAGTTTGGGGGTCAATACTTACAAAAGCAAATCTTCCTCGCTGGTAGAGTTGTATGCCCTTACACAGAATACGGCAAGCCGAGATGTGAGACTCTTGAGTTCGTTCAAACTCAACAACTGCCTGACCTTGACTATCCCACCTACCCTCTCTGAGCCTCAAGTTTCCTGTCGACAAAGTTGGATTCATAACTCTCATTATTTCACATCTAAGATAAGCCATTGTCTGCGTTAACATAACTAAACATTGAATTGCTGTTTGGAAGAAAGCAGGAAAAACAAAGTAAAAAGGATATAACAAGGCTTCTGGGTCACACATAAAAATAAAAAAAAAGATGCTCTTGTCTGTCTTCTCAACAGCAACAGTCAAGGATTGTTTTTGATGCTGGAGTGGTGCTGAGCTCACTATCTGTGTATAGAGACAAGTCTCTTAATCAAAGAGAAAGACAAACGAAAGAAGAGGGATAATTTGGTGATTAAAGATTTTTGAGGCAGTAGAACTGCTCGGGGATTTAAATGTGTAAATTGTACCAGGTGTATTGTAGGCTAGGAGGACAAACCAAAGCAAAGAAGAAGGGAGCGAATGCAGAATCGCTAAGAATCCATGGATTTAGGAAGACTGACAGAGCCATCCTGAAACGTCTGGCAGTGAGCTGTATCTTCAGTGATTTTGGGAAAGTCAGTTTATGCATATTATGCTTTCATATTTTAAAATGACAACTCGTGAGACTTCCTTTCCAGTGTGAAGGAAAAGACTTGCTCTATGTTCACTAACTGTTGGTAGCTCCGAATACTAGTGATGCCTTGTACGAGGTATCCAGGCATGATACAGACCACGATGAAGAGTCTGGCTTTGCTTAGAGGAAAGAGGATAGGTACAGATTTTCTGTCTTTCCAGTCCCAAGCTCTTGGTTTCGAGTGAATTTCTTCACACTATTTTCAGGATAAAATTAAATTTGGCTTCCTTGACTAACAAATCACTCACAAGAAGCTCATCTGATGTGAGCAAAGATATTTCAAAGCTTCAACACATACAACTCATTCCTACAATGGCACTTCCTCTATGCACATTTGGTGCCCTATTGCAGATTCCAGGCAACATAAACTTTGCACAGCTGACATTTTCTGACTCAACTCTTGCTATAATTGAAATTACTTTATTAAACAAGCTTGAATCATTTCAATTACTCCGTGGCCTGGAGTGCTGGTGGCGAACATGATGGCTCCACGCTGATTAAATTAGAGCTCATACACCCCAGAAAGATGTGCATCCCAGAAAATGGCTTTCTCTTTCTTCAATATGAAAACTCGCTCTAATTCATATTCACTGGATAGATCCCTTTGGGTTCTATATTAATATTCATAAGATAAACCACACAGCTAAAGCAGAAGATTAAAGTCAAGTCTCTTAATAAAAAAGCAAGAGTAATGACTACAGTAAAATCTCCAAAAAATGCCATTATCCCCCTGAAGAGTGAACACTACTACTGTACATGTGTTGGAGCTGAGCAAGAGAACAATAAAAAATGAATTACTGCAGCGATTTGGATTTTAGAATCCGCTAGAGAGGAATGAGCAAATATAAACACTTAGACGAGTAGGAAAGCTCTGCCAGGATCGGACGTTTGTACAGAGCAGTTATGTAAGAGTGGCCTTCACTGTTCTCCCTGTTTCAGAGAGAGTAGTTGTACTTAGGAGACAAGACAAATGAATTATTTCCATTAAATAACCTATATGATTTTTCCCTTGGATTTGGCTCTGTGTTGTGAGGACTGTGGGTATATGTCATCACTCATCCAAACTGCCCCTTAACTCCTTCTGCTTAACCCTCTCATTTCCGTCAGTGGCTGTGAAGAGCTTGATGAACAGAGGACTGTCCATCTATGTGGGCACTGTCCCCTCCTCATCTTCCACGGATACAGTCTGAGGTCCTCTTTAGTGCCAGGTACTGGGAAATACTTAGAGTTGGAGTTTCATCAATTTGTTAATGAACTTATGCACTGACACTCCACTAGTAAAACAACCAAAAATATCAAAATATTTGTTTCTGAGAGTGATGAGTGTGAGGAGAAGCTGGTAAGGTATAAGGGAAGGATTCTCTGTCAGGATAGAGAATGGGAGAGAATACTTGCATATTAATAGTATAATAAGAATTTATTTTTGTGTCACGTTTTACAGCCAACTCTGTGCCTTCAAAAATATATCATCTAGTCTTCATATCAATCTTATGAGATCAGAATTATGACCTCAATTTTCTAAATGAAGCTGAGAAAGCTTGCGTAGCTTGTCCCGAATTATACACCCAGGATGGGGGAGAATTTAGGGCTTTGGCTTAGATTACAAGGATCCTATGTTATGGCAAACAAAGTTAGATAACTGGAATAAAACTTAAAGCCTTATTGCCACAAAGTATTATTTTAGTGGCATTCTTTTTAGTGCCCGTGTGTGTGACTGTGCATAGATTAAAAAAAAGCAAGCTCCTCAAAAAGTTCATTATTTAAGTTGCTGGAGAGATGGCTCTCTGTTTAAAAGCATTTGTCCTTGCAGAGGACCTGGGCTTGGTTCACAACATCTACATGGTGGATCACAACCATTTATAATTCCAGTTCCAAGGGGACTGATGCCCTTTTCTGGCCTCTGTGGGCAGTAGGCACATGTAATGCATACATACATGCAGACAAAACAGAAAATAAATAAAATAAGTAGATCTTTAAACTTTCTCAAAAGTTCACTATTCAATACCAAGGTTGTATACTAACATTTGGTCAAAACCACTTTGCATAAGAACTTTTTTGGACAGTCATTTCTATAATTTACTAGTATTCAAGATGCAATGTTCATGTCACAAGGCATATATGTTATATAGACCAGGGGAGCTTTGAACTCACAGAGATCTGCCTGTTTCTGTTCCAAAGTGCTGGGAACAAGGCATATATGTTTACCCTAGTATCCAGTTTTCTCAAACATTTCTTAGTGTATCACAGGTGGAAGGTTAAATGGCTTTCTCCATGTCTCATTTCCATGGGGTGCGAGAAAGAAGATAAGAAAATGAGGCTTGCTATAATCGAATTGCAAACTGAATGTTTGTAAATCAGATCCATTGAGCAATATGATTTTACAACTATTCAAATATTTATAAATGATGCTGCATTTTGTGCAATGGTAATCAACTTCTACTTTTGTAGATAGGCACCATCTGCACTTTATTAAGACAATCTCCTAGAAGGCTCATCTGGCTTCTGCTGACACTTCAAGCAATTGCTTCCTCTTAGTTGGTTTCTCCAAGGTTACTTTTCTATCAAAAGGAAGGCATGTCCAGGCAAGGGAGCAGCACTCATGAAGACCCGAAGGCTGGTGCTTAGAGAGTGCAGGGCTGCAGCCATGAAGATGAGCACTGTGCAGCTTGTAGAGAGAGGTATATCAGGAGGATTTACAAACACAAGGGCACACGTGCTTCATCCGTAGTCTGTGTGGTCCCCAGATAGCGTTGATCAGATCACGGACAAATTAACTTAACTCCTTACATTGGTTTGAAGGTGTCATTGCCTTCTTTAATTTCTTGTCCTATTCATTTCCCAAAAATGCTAGTTATAGTTACTACATTTTTTTTTGTTCAAACCCTGAAGCATAATGAATAAAGGCAATGTAATTCTTCACTTTTGTGTGGGCACTTTCTATTGTTTCTGGGGTGGAGGAATCTGATAAACATTGAGAACATGTGTTCACGGTTTCAAATATGTCAGAGTTTCATAGAACCACATTCTCATGATTGGGAATGTTTAGTTTATCATTTTAGAAGGCCTGTTTCAATTTCCTTATCCCTTTCTCAAAGTCGACAGTTGCAGCTAGCGCTGTAAACAGGTTGGAAATCAAGGGTATCTCAGTATTACCACTTGAAGTCACATTGCTTTAAGCTATAGACTTGAAGATGTTCAGAAACATGGGTTTCAGGATTAAACACTGACTCTACTACAGTAGGTACCTCTTTGTAAAAATTAATATTTGGTTCTGTTAGTAAAATGAAATACTATATGAGATGGAGTGGTGAAGTCTTTATAATAAACAATAGGAACACCCTTTTAACTGGGGAATAAGACAAGGTTTTTAATGAACGAAACCATTTAAAATGAGCAATGATACTTGTAAGTACAATAAAGACAAACTTTGAAAACAATTTTTCTGTGTGCTTGAGGGAAAGAAAGATTTGTGAATTATACTGGAATGATTGTTTGTGAACTTAAGATTTTACCCTGCAATGGCTTCATGGAATAATTATTAAAAAAATGTATCCATGATACGTGATACATGATAATACCCACAAATATATATAACCCTAGTCTATAAAATAACTCTATAAACTTTGTTTCTATCCCACAGTACAGAAGCCAATGGGAAAAGACAAGAATCTACAGCTCATCCAGAAGATGCAGAACCTGGCTTTGAACTGGGTCATCTGTCTTTTGAGAAGATTTTTTTTTTTCTAGAACACCAAGGCCCTCCCCTTTGGAAAGTCAACTTTGGGAAAACTTATCTCTTTTGATGACAGATTTGCATATACTATACAAGTTGAGAAAAATTATGGCCACATCATGTAGCTCATTCTGTGATTGTCCCTCCCAGTGACATAGCCAACGGTAGCTGAAGTTTTTTTTTTTTTTTTTTT
>JADRCD010229680.1:0-10380 GCA_019843815.1 Montemys delectorum | reverse complement strand
TCAACCAGAAAACAGGGCTGCCTTTCAAGGTCCCACACAGCAATGCTGCGTTGGTAATTTGAAATCGGCCATGTTGGAGTGTTTACAACATGGAAATTAGAAAACCAGAAATCGGAAAACAGAAAGAGGATTTTACTTATTTATTTACTTGATCATTTATTTCTTTTGGTGAATATTGTCATCCATGGAAACTGTTTATCTACCATTCTATAGAAACTCACATCCAACATCATTAAAAGGTCATCACTGGCCATAGAGGTGCTGAATCCAATAGGCATTTTTATTTATTTTTTACTTGGCCTCTCAATCATATCTTACACGTCTTGACTTTTTACCCACCCCTCCTTCTCATCCCCTTCTTCCTCTTCTGTCACTAGCATCTATATATATAAATATATGATTTTGCTCATTGCTGTATCCCAATGGCCTATGAAAATACTTACTTTGTAGGCAATTGGTAAATATTTCTTACATAAAAAAGTTTAAGTGGTTTTTGTATTTAGAGAGATGTTCGCCATCGTACTTTTAGGAGGTCTCTTGCATCTACTTTCTAAAGAGAATATCAAGTTAAAGATGGCAATTCTGTGAGGTAAGTCATTAATCTACTCAGCTATCAAAGTATCCAACAAAGCAAAACTGAAAACTGCAGTAGTTAGACCTATCGGATGCCACAGGTCTATCTGTAGCCTTTAGTAGCAGAGAGAACAGTACTGGCTAACTAACTTAGCAACACAGAAGAGCATCCTTTAGGCACTCGGCTGGCTTTAATCTTACTATTCATACTGGCTACACATGGATACTCTTTTCCAGAGCCAGTATTATACAGACATTCCCTCAATTCTGTGATTTTTTTTCTGAAAAATTCTCCTTCCTATCTTCCTGCCAATTTCCCGCTGACTGCAAATGAGCACAAAATGTCAGCTTTTGTTATTTGAAGCACTAATGATGGGTTTGAAATATTATTCTTCCTTTTGATTCCAGAATCCACTGTTATGATCTAACTGATGCAGTAACCCAAGCCTTTCTATTAGCAGAAAAGTCAGGCAAAAGTGTGAAGTGTGATCAAGTGCAAATAGATCAAATTGGGGGAATTTTTGAGATTTAGTTTTTTCAGATTCTAATAAAAATTGTAAAAATTACATCTGCCTCAAATATGCTGTGTTTCTTTGGGAACAAGAGGTAGAGCCCTGTTGCTCCAAAATAGTCTAATTCCTTTCTCACTTTGTGGCTTGAATTTGCAAACTGACTTGATCATAATCAAATTCTTAATGACAACACTTAAAAAGTTAAATTTTGGAATTAAGGGAAGTCATTAATTATCCTTACTGTTTGGCAAAAAGCTTATAAAATGAGAATTTGACACTCCTTAGAAAAACATACTGATAAAATAGAAGGTGTAATTCTAGGCTTTTTGTCAATTTACTTGTCCCTCTATTACCCCAAGGTATGTTTTTAATTTAATTAAAAGTTTGTGTCTTGTTGAATTGTCTCAAGAACAAAGAAAACTGAGCCAAGACATAAAGTGATGCCTCTGATTTATCAAAGCCAATGCCTTTTTTGCCGATGTCCCAGCCCAGTTTTGAGCATACCAGAATGTTGTTCTTGGAAACCTTGAAAAATCTGATATCATTTCCCAAAAGACAAAAGAAGATTGACAATCTGTATAATGCCCTTACGGAAGACAGCTGGACAGTGGTGACTAATACCTTCACTCTTAAGTGAATTATCCATTGAGTCAGTTGCTAGACAACTTCTTATTCTTCTAATATTGGCTAATTATTGCAGAAAATAGTTCTAGTGGATTTTTAAACCAGTACCAGGAATGTTTTAACTTGAAGGGCATAAAAAAGAAGATTTTTTTCCAGGTCTATTGTGAAAATCCATGGGAAGAAATTAATGAGGTATTTAAGTTGCCTTCTTAATTGCATCAGTAGGATCTAGGCATTCAGGCAGGAGACTATATACTTTAAACATTTAACTTCATCATAATGAAAAAAAAGGGAAATGTATATATTTTCTTTAAAATAGGTAAATTCTAAATTGTAGAAATGAATGTTTTGGAGTTGGTGTTAAAATGGAGACACAGAAGCAAGAAAACCAAATCCTGATCAGAAACTATAACTCACAAATTGATAGCTCTCCAGAAAGCAACATGCTCACATTCTGAATTATTTTCTGATATATTCATTATACAGGTTAGGAATATACTATGTCAAAGACATGGAAGGATGTATCTGTGTCTTTCTACAATATCAGTTGAATCAGAGTTTATTGAATAACAATAAATTTACAGACTACATAGTTTTTATTTGATGCAATGTGACAAGTTTTCCCTGATTACTCCTGATAAATGTCAATTGACAAATACAAGCACTCCTTCTTCTCTCTCATCTTCTCAACTTCTTCTTGTTCTATGCATATAAACACATATATGTGCACATATAGAGGCCACAGCTTAACTTTGGATGTTTTCTTTTAGTATTCACCACTTCAGTGAGCGACAGGATCTCTTACTGAACCTGGAGTCTGTTCATTCTGCTATATGGGATGGCTAGAGAGCTTCTGGGATCTTCTTGTCTCTATTCCACTAGTGCTCCATTAAAGATGTGTGTCATTGTGCCTAATTTTTATATGGGTGATGAAAACATTAGTACAAGTACATACACACAGAGAGAGAGAGAGAGAGAGAGAGAGAGAGAGAGAGAGAGAGAGATAGCCATCAGAGACAGAGACAGACAGAGACAGAGACACACAGAAAGAAAGAGTCAAACAGACGCACACACACACACACACACACACACACACACACAGTGGGGGGGGGCATTTGGGGGAGAGAGCATGACCAAGTTTTAAAGAGACTACAGCAAAGTTCAGAGACTTCAAATAGACCCTACTGGAGGCAAGGAGAAAGCTAACAGAGATGCAATGAGAATCTGTAGATGTAAAATAACGAACCCTATTGGAATGCTCCCCTGCTGAGCTTAGCCTCAGGGTTGAGTTGCATGATGGTCTAGTCCTAGCAGAAGTAGAGAAATGGATCTAGATAGATGAAAAGAATGAATAGCAATTTATTGATTCAATAAATTGAATATCAGTGGGCTGATTCCACTCAGCTTAAACCCTTAGGACACTAGGAAGTCGTCTGCCTGTCAGTGCTTTGACACTCACTGAAGAGTCAAATGTTAACCCAAAGCGGCTATCTCAGTCTCCACTGCAGTGCCACGAGGCTTCCTCTTTATGGAGCCCAGATAAGAATTTGACCCCTCCCTTGGTCTGGTTGTAACCAATATGTTTTTGATCCTGGTTGGCCCCATAAGATTTTAGTATGCTTATGTGCTCATACAACCCTACCCTACTCTAATGGTTTGACAGGGTTGTACCCTTTCTACTTTTTGTAATAATGTATTTAGCAGTCCGTGTCTTAAGGATGGTGCCTGACAGAGGTGGTAGGGTTTGTTTACATGCACAACAAAGCACAGAGTCCCATGGCCTTCCCCTTTTCCACAAAAGGGAGTCAAAAGTTCTAAAATGGGAGTCTCTTAGGCAAGGCACGGCCTGGAAAATTGTAGTTTTGCACAACATAGAGCACCTTAGAGCAGAAGACCTCTTGATCTCCATCAACTACATAGAAATATATTTCCATAAGATCTAAAATAACATCATAAGTTGGTATTTAATTCACATATACTTAAAATGCCTGCCCTGTGTGAAACAATGTCCTCGATGGCAGAGATCCACAATAATGCAACGGTATACCTGTGCTGAAGGCTGTGAGTTGGATGTTGTTTTGGCCTCCATTCCACTCTCAAGACCTTGGGTGGTATTTAGAATGGAAATAGGATCAGGAATTTGAACACTTACTCTCTCAGGTACTGTTTGGGAAGAGGGAGGAGGTGTGCCATTGCTGAAGAAAGTGTGTCACTGGACTGGACAATGACTTCGAGAGTATTCAGCCTTAGCTTGTTTCCAGATTGCCCTCTCTGAGTCCTGGCCATACTTCAAAACATGACTGTCAGATTTCTGCTTCCAACCTGTCTGTTGCCATGGCTCACAACCACAGTAGACTTTTTTTTTTTCACTGTATCTTATCACAGCAGCAGAAAAAAAAAATGAAGACTACACCTTGTGATCTGATCTGAAGAATTCTGAAGAGACAGCCAAGCATGAGGTATGGAAGGTTTATCTTAGACTACAAGAACTCACTGTGTAGGGATGCAAGTAAGCAGTGACCAAGAAGACCACTGTGTGACCCCACTTAGAACCAGGGAGTGGACAGCAGACAAAGAGATCCTTGTGTCACCATACATTTAATGAGTCTTTATACTGTTGATAAAATGTCTAGAAGAGGGCCATATTGGTCTTTTGGCCAACAGTAGCCACCACCCTGAACAAACTTTTCATTCCTTATTTAATAAGCTACTCGTTATGGGGAGAGTTACCCCAATAACCTTCAAGTTGATGATATCCTAACAAGCTTGCTTGTTCTGTGCAATCGTCTCGCCAGCAAGAACACACGCGAACACCAGGATCCTTCTGCAGCAACCCTTTATTGCATCTTCAAGAGGAAGACCTCGAGCCCCGGAAAGGCACTGCTTAAATACACTCTGAGGTGGCATGTACCTCTCTGATTGGCTGCTCGCTCATCACCCTATATGATGCCCCGGGATGGGCTGTGACTTGGCGCGCACACTCCTCCAGCACATGTGCTTTCAGCTTGTTTACTGGGTTTGGCTGCGGATATTGGCGCCATCTTGTAATGGCAAATGCTGCTATGGCTCTCTACACGTGCTAACAGTTCATAGTCTAGTGGGAGATAGCGATTGGAAGGAGCTATTTCCTAAGTCATGAATTTGGGGTCTTATCCCTTGCTCTAGAAACAATTACCTACAGGAGTTCTTTGTTTTACTCTGTTACTCATTCTGTTTAAAGAATGCCCCTATTTGAACTGAAGCCCTTCATCTCAGGGGCTCGAAGTAACAGATACCAGATTAAAAGCTTGAAACTATGCATCTTTCTTACATCAATATGCCCCTGGTTCTTAGGCTTTTGAATAGGATTGGCAGATAAAATATAAGCTGTTCAGCTATATGTAAATTTTACAGCAGTGCATATCAAGTGTAAGTATACGTTATACAATGTGGGGAGGGTGTGCTTATTCTTAAAAATGAAATGTGTCTGGAATTTAAGTATGTCTATTTGAAAAGTGTGAGGAAACTAGTTCAAGTCCCCTTTTCCCCCTCAAATTGAGTTAGTTTATCATTGAAAATATCCAGAAACTGATGCCTGGAAATTGTCTACCAAATATTGCCAATTCTTAGCTCAGAAGCCATGCCATGGTAAACTAGGAATGATAACATGATAGGAGAATGTGGCATGCATAGTAATACCTAATTTGGCTGCTGAGATTGGAGGTGCCAGTGAGCCAGTGAGAATGTAAAATGACGTGAATAGGATTCTGAACTAAGGAAGGAATCTCATACAATATCCATATATACTAAAACATATAAAGCAGTACTATATGCTTCTAAAATGTTTACTTTGGGGTCTAGACTCAGTATTTAAGAATATGTAGTATTCTTACAGAGAACACAAGTTCAGTTCCCAGCACCCATGAAGGAGTTATGACTCATAAATGCCTATAACTCCAGATCAAGGGGACCTAGTATTTTCTGGCCTCTATAAACACTGTACTCACATACAGATGTACACATATACACACAATTTAAAATAAAACAATATTTAAAAAATTATGTATTAGATGTTTTTATAACTACAATAGTATCTACCAAAGAATATATTTGGGTTACATAAAGGAGCTCTTGACTCCAGAGTGCATAAGGTTCTTGCAATCTGGGCAAAATTTAGAAAAAAAATAATGTTTATCCATCTATCTAGAAAAAAAGATGTTAAAAAATGTTTTCTGTCATCGTGTTTTCTAACTTTAAGTATATTTGCTTATCATTTTAATATAAACAGGATATATTTATATAGCCTAAAGCAATAGGAACCAGATTCCTTGTTTTTAAGATGCCAAAAATATAACTTCAACGATGATAAGAAATAGCAGAATAACAGGGAGAAGTAAATAAAAAGCACCAAGTTTATATTTGATTCCTGACCAAGTTTTCAGTTTTATTGTAGGATGTGTTGTGCTGACAGATATGTACAGCAGTACCACCCAACCCTGATGTGAAAAACAATCTGACAGCATTCTTGTTGTCATCAAATTCTAATGTTGTAATGCAAATAAGATTGTCATTTAGCTATTTGTCAAGAGATTGTTCCATTAAAAAACATTAAAACATTTTTATAAATGAATCTAAATTATATCAGTTGGCTTTGATTAGAAGGTGCATAGCCAGTGGATTCTGATGAGCCATTAGATCTTGGTGTGAATGGAAAGACCGTACCTGTCTCCATGGCTATCAAGGGCATATGGAAGACAGTGGCCGAAGAGATTTTGTTTGCAGCATTCAATTCTTCAGAAACTTCACACCTAGTGAATGAAATCACAGCTTCTTAACCAAACTCACACTGCTCCGAATTTTACAAAGGAAAACCATTATTAATGAAACAGGATATCATGTTATAAGGAAATGCAGGCTCTGGAGTGAGCTGCCTATTAGCTATGGGACCTATTAGATTGGGTACATAATTTCTTAAGCTTTTACCTCCCTTTACATGGAATGAAACCAACAACTGTACCTACCGTACAGTTTTGAATATTTAATGAATTAACTGCTTAACTTAACACAAATAGCAGACAGCAAGTATTCACTAAATGTTGAAAATTACAAGAAGAAGCATTCTGGATAGATAACTGGACTTTCAAACTGTGTGGAGGAAAGTGGAGAATAGAATACGTGTATGTGTATATGTGCAAAAAATGTCCTATGAGCATTGACATAATTACAAATTAAAATTTATTTATGAAGATAGCACAGATAGCCTTTAGAACTTTTAATACCATAGTGACAGAACTTTGGTAACGACCATTTTATCAGGACACTGCCCTGTCTGGCAGTGTTGTCTAGTAGAAACAGAAAGTGAGCTACATATGTAGCGCTTCTCACAGTTTAATTTACAAGGTCATAGTGACTTTAACTACTTCGTGAATTAAAAATGGGCATGAATCACATGTGATCACAGGATGATGCTATTGTGGGAAATTATCAAAGATTCTGAGGATAAAGTTTAAATTTATTGTTTTTATCTATTGTTTAAATTATTTTTAAAGACAGAAGGAAAGGAGGACTGTAATTAGCACCAGAGGACAAGGACTGAAGCTACGAGGTAATGCCTTCTAGGTGTGGCAGGGCACCTGTACCCTTGGAATGTCAATGGTATGTTTGACTAAACAAGACCTGCACAATGACCGTTCCCACTGGCATGTTGATATTGATGGAGTAAACGTCACAATGCCCCACACATAGAGTAGTGCTACAGATAGTCAGTGGCGGCTGAGAAAGGAAAACTCGGTTTTCTCTAGTGTTGATCCTCCCATAAGATAACCCTAAACACATACAGATACAAGTGATGTAAATGGATTCAGGAGGTTTGACTGCGTGTGTGCGCATGTGTGCGTGCATAACAATACTTACAAAAGTAATGTTCTTGAACCAGAGTGGACGGGATGTGGGAGAAGTTGGAAGAGGAAGAGAGAAGGAAGAAAATGCAAATACAGGATACACGTGTATAAAATTCTCAAAAATTTCCAAAATATTAATAAAAAACGGTACTATAGAGTGAAGAAGAATATTTACTTTCAGAAACTTTTGAGGCACAGTCTAGTTTCTTAATACACCTGTCACCTTTCAGGCTTTTTATACACATGTTTCAGGTTAGCACTCCCCTTTCAGTTGAGGACAGAGCCTAGAGAAAATTAGGGAGTCCTACTTAGCAAGTTCTAAACAGCAGCTTGAAAGCCAGCCAACAGAAGACACTCCCTCTGCTGATCCAGGGAGACATTAAGAGTGGCTCTTTGTTAGACAGTTTCGAGCTTTCTCTTATTGGCATCTTATAGCACAGGCTTCTGTCTCCTGTTGTAGTCAGGGTTAGGGTTATGGCCCTGAGGAATAGATGTGTACTTGGCCATGTTTAAATACACATGCGTGCTGTGTATTTTTCACGTCTCTTTGCAGTTCTAGGCTTTTCTGTGTCCTTCTTTCTGTTCTCCATTAGAGGTAGAGAAAAGTTGAAGTATACAGGCTTTGTTGTGTGCTTTCTATTTCAGACAGCACTAGGCACAGTTTTATACTTTCTAAGGAATTTAATTTTTAATTAAAATGTAATTGAATGATTTCAAACCCCTTCCTTTTCGTCTGTTTAACCTGTACCATGTCCAACATGGCACCTGCCTCCCCAACTCCCTTTCAAATACAAGGCATCTTTTTCTTTCACTATTATTTATACACACACACACACACACACACACACACACACACATACATGTGCACGCACGCACACACATACACATATGATCTCTTGAGTTTATTTCATGTTGTTTGCACGTATAAGATTTCTAGGACTGGCCAATTAGATAACGAAAAGGACCCATCCCTGGGGAAGACGACTTCTCTGTCTCTCACTATCATTAGTGGCCTATAGGGTTGTATTGTATGTTTGTTTTATTTTATTGCTGTTGTTGGTTTGTTTTGTGTGTGTGTTGAGGGGAGGTGGCTGTGGGAGATGTTTTCCCTTCCATTTTAGCTCGTCTGTTGATGTTGTCCTGCCCAGGTCCACTTTAAGAGCCACACTGTGTCAGTGACATGCTCGGAGCTTACCTGTCTTTTTTGAGACTCACAGTTTTGTAGCCGACTTCCTGGTCCTCCAGCTCTTACAGCCTAGCCTCCTCCTCTATAATGTTCCCGGAGAATCTCTAGGAGATTTTTAAGCAATAGTTTTGTCCTGTGTGCAAAGAACGTATAATGCATATTTAAATATTTTAAACTATATCAATTAACATACTTCTTATATAGATAGTTCAATGTTTTTGGTAATTTCAATTGTTTGCTGAGTAATTATTATCAATGGAGCTTAATTTTTAAAAGAGCTATAACACTGAATAGAAACTTAATAGGATTAAATTTAAATCTTAAGTATAAACCAATATTGTAATAGTTCACAGTAGATTGAATGTAAGAAAACTAGTTTTTCGGATGACAACTGTGCAAGATTTCAGATGCATGTATTATTTCATAATGCCCTATTTTGAATGGGTGAGCAGTGGGAAGGGGGAGGGAATGGGGTTTTTTGTTTGTTTGTTTTGTTGTTGTTGTTTTTTAATTTTATTTTTTTGTGTTTTTTCATGGGGGAAACTGGGAAAGGAGATATCATATGACATGTAAATAAAGAAAATATCTAATAAAAATAAATTAAAGAGATATTTTATGTTGCTAAACACAAGTCTTCAAAGACTCTGTATGCACTTGATATAAGAAAGCGGGCTTCACTTCCGTGAACTGAGATGTGGACTGGGTAGTGTCTTTATCCAATGCCCTCACAAGATCCGCAAGTGTCTATGTAGAAATGATCATACTCTGCTTCCAGAATTCACAAAGAAACAGTCTTCAAGCTAGAATGTACCCCTTGGCTTCTGTCAACTCAGTCCTGAGACACTTGCCCTGTGTGACCATTTTCTTCAGTGTGGTACTCTAAATCTTAAACTAGGCAAAGTGATTTTCCCTTTAACTTGCAATAGTTTTCAAATAATTTGAATTTTGAGCTTAAAATAGTCTTCCACTTTAAAAAAAAATGTCCTTGGAACTGCATCACTGCTATGAATGTTTGAGTGCTTGGAGAAATTTTAATTTAATGGCTTTACCTTCAAGGTGATCACCTAACAATATTTTTTTGTTAATGAATGACTCATTCCAAAATAAATTTCTCATTGCAAACCTACTTGGCAGTCTTTAATTTCTGAGCTGTAGATTGTTAAAATAAGTGAGTCAAAATTCTCAACATGGTCAAGTACTAAGATTCAACAAGAATGCATTTTATTATTTTATTAAACTGTAATTTAAATTAGCTTTCACTCTTTATAGACTGCAGTCCTTGGTTTCCCCATGTTTTCCAACCAACCAACATTTGTACTGTTTTCATCCTCATATTGTAACAGGTTTGACTAGGGGAACCCCTTTAGGGTTGGCACTTGTGCCTACTTGATACAGCCCCAGTAATCTTTGGAAAATATTCTGTGTTCTTGTGCTGTTTTTTTTTTTTTTAACTGTATTTTGTCCCTGTTCCAGATTTGAAGTTAGCCATTTCTTCAGATTAAGTCCATGTTTCAGGAGGAAAAAATAGCATCGGGAATGATCACTAATGATGCATACACTAAAAGAAAGCATTGCAAAATACCATTTCTGGTCCATATTGCTGGGC
>JADRCD010229678.1:3839-16248 GCA_019843815.1 Montemys delectorum | reverse complement strand
AACTTGCTGGGGTGGTTCAGAGCACAGTGAAGTATGTGCATTAGCTTTCATGCCCAGAGCTCTGTATTTTGATATCTGATCTCATGTAAGTCTGATAGCATTTTCATGAGGTAGGCTTATCATGTGGCTTTACAGATTGGTAACTTGTTGCTCAAAGTGAGTAAGTATCTTGGCGTTTCTTTTGCTGTGAAGAGACACCGTGACCACGGCAGCTCTTATAAAAGGAAAAGAAAAGAATTTAATTGGGGCTGGCTTATATTTCAGAGGTTTAGTCCATTGTCATCATAGTGGGAAGTATGGAGAAATACATGGTGATGGAGAGGTAGCTGAGCATTTTACATCCAGATGGGTAGGCATCAGGAAGACAGAGGGGAACACTGGATTTGAAACCCAGTTTCTGAAACCTCAAAGCCCATCTCCCCATACATACTTCCTCCAAAAAAGCCATACCCACTCTAACAAGAGCATACCTCCTAGTAGTGACAGTCTCTTGAACCTATGAGGCCATTTTCACCACCATAGTAAGTGACCTGAGACTGGTGGCAGAGACCAGGTACTATTTGGACCCGGGAGTACTAACTCTGAACCCTACTGTTTTTGAGACTGGGTCTCTCTTTATAGCTCTGGCTGTCCTGGAATTTGCTGTGTAGACTAAGCTGTCCTCCTACTTTCAGGGAGTTACCTACCCCTGCCTCTAGAACAATGAAATTAAGAGTGGATGCTCCTTCAGTGGTCTTGAAATCCTACTTTTCCCCACTGAGCTCCACTGTAGATGCTCAATTAGTGTTGAGAGGATGAATGAATGAAAGAATAATTAAAAGGATCTGGATTTGAGCTCTTCTTTATATCTCTGTTCAGAGCCCAGTGCCTCTGATTCTTCAAAGCAGCCAGGTTGAAGCAAGCTATTGGCATTCTCATGCTGGTTTGACAATGAGAATGAAAAGCTTATCTCAAGTAATTTTCTGGACAAGTATTGACTCTGGGGAAATCAGGGTCAGATATGAACAAATCCAGTAAGATTTCAAACAGTGTCAGTAGCTAATAGTAAGTTGTGAACATATATTAATGTTTATTTTGGAGAATTCTCAACATAAGGGAAAGTGTGTGTGTGTGCACATGCATGTATATGTGCATATGGATGTATGCATGTGCATGTTTGTGCATGTGTAATTAGAAGTTAAGGAATGAAATTATGACTAGAGAGTTAAAGGCCACTTCATTTTTATCTCCAAATAAGAAATCTCTGGTGACCTTGAGTTACCACAGGGCTAGTTCCAGGGAGTAATTTGTGTAGAACTGAGATAAGACATTGATCTGAATAAAGCCAAGCAGACTTGGATACAGAAGCTTAGACTTGGAAGGACTTCAGGCCTTTGGTTTACATTTGAAATTCCTCTCAGGAAAGGAAAAAATTGCATTGCTTTCACATTGGCCTCAGAATGATTAAGAGGCCATAGACATTGGGTTGACTTAAACAAGGCAACTTTTAATTGACAGTATACATTTTGAACTTTTTAAAATTTAGTTCTCTGATGTTACCTAGAATTTGAGTTAAATAGTTGGCCTATAAATATTAAGTTCAAGGTTTTTGGAGCCTCACAAATGACAGTGACTACTACCTTAAAATAACATCACAATTGTACTTTATATTACTGATTTACTTATTTTCAGGGCTTGATATTGCAAGATATTTGATCATATAATGAACCTCAAGATTTTGTTATATACTGGGAAATAAAACCTGTTTCTCGTTATGGTGTAGCTAGGCCTTAGCACACACCTTTAGTTCCAAACAATAAAGGTAAAGTTGTTTGTAGAAGGAAGTCTTCACATTTGAAAGTGATGCTTGAGTGGCAGACAAAGTGATGAATCAGAGAAAGATCTGACAGAATAGGATATGCCTGACTCTTATAAGAAGAGAGAGGAAAGGGAAAGTACTTAAGAGAGCAGTGCAGAGAGAGAAAAGGAACTTCCAGTTTTACTGGAAGAGTTTTACAGAGACAGGCTGAAGGGAGAAGAAACTAGGCACAGGTGAAGACAAAGTGATCCTGAGAATGAGGAGGCAGAAGATTAGAACATACTGCCAGAGTTAGTTTGAGGCCATGCAGAGCAATTCAGTAAGAAACTGAAAGAAGCCAGATTGACTAAGTCAGCTTGGAGAGGAGTTTGAGACAGGGCAGCCAGCCAGATCTCAGAAAGGGTGAATGTGTTCAGCAGCAACTTTCAGAGACTGAAAACATTGTAGGCTTAGATTAGACTTGTGGAAGCTAGAAGCTTCTAGGACTAGGTTAGCAGATGGATGCAGTAAGTCTTTTTTTAAAAAAATTTTTATTAGATATTTTCTTTATTTACATGTCATATGATTTCTCCTTTCCCAGTTTCCCCTCCAACAAACAAACAAACAAACAAACAAAACAAGAACAAACCCTGTTGCCTCCTCCCCCCTCCCCAAGCTTGCCACCCCACCCTCTCCCACTTATTGGCCCTGGCATTCCCCTACACTGGGGCACAGAACCTTCACAGGGCCAAGGGCCTCTCCTCCCATTGATGATCGACTTTGCAATCCTCTACTATACACATGCTGCCAGAACAATCAGTCCCACCATGTATAATCCTTGGTTGGTGGTTGAGTCCCTGGGAGCTCTGAGGGTACTAGTTCATATTGTTGTTTGTGCTAAGGGGCTGCAAACCCCTCAGCTCCTTTGGTCCTTTCTCTAATTCCTTCATTGGGGACCCTGTACTCAATGGATGGCTGTGAGCCTCTACATCTGTGTTAATCAGGTATTGTCAGAGCCTCTCAGGAGATAGCTATATTAGACTGGCTTGTCCTTCCTTCAGTCTCTGCTCCATAGTTAGTCTCTGCAACTCCTTCCATAGGGTATTTTGTCCCCCCTTTTAAGAAGGAATGAAATGTCCACCTTTTGATCTTCCTTCTTCTTGAGTTTCTTGTGGTTTGTGGGTTGTTCTTCCTGTATTCTCAACTTCTGGGCTAATAATCACTTATCAGAGAGTGGATGCAGTAAGTCTTGAAGACAATAATTAAATCAGGTGAATTAAAGATACCTTTACAGGTGGAGATGGAACTCTGGGCATTTCATGTGCTAGGAAAGTGCTCTGCTACTGAATTACATTGCCAGCTCTGGTTTTATCAGGCAGGGAACTCACTATTTAACTCTAAAGTGATCATAAACTTGATACGTAGCCCAGGCTGACCTTGAACATGTGACCATCTTTTCTTAGTTTTCTGAGTGCTGGAATTGCTGGCTTGTGCTACTATTTCTGTCTTAGATGATCATTCTAATAGAAAATTTCCTCAATTCAATATTCCTCAGCTTGATTCTCCTTAAAAATTTCTGAGTGTATCATTTACTATCATTTGAGTTAAATGAGAGTTTGTGGTTTTATTAGGTAACTGACTCCTATTTAGGGCACTGTTATGGAATACTGGAAACATTTATTTACCATTGTCTGTGCCTTAGTTCGGGTTTCTATTGCCTTGGCAAAACCCCATAGCCCCAAACAACTTGGGGGTGGAAAGGCTTCATTTCAGTGTACAGTTCACAGCACAGTAAATTATCAAAGGAAGTCAGAGAAGGAACTCAAGCAAGGCAAGAACTTGGAGGGCGGAACTGATGCAGAGGCCATGGAAGAGTTCTACTAACTGACTTGCTCCATGTGGATTTCTCAGCTTGCTTTTTCATAGCACTCAGCATCACCAGACCATGGGTGGCACCACCCACGGAGAACTGGGCCTTCCCATCTCAGTCTCCCATTAAGAAAATGTACCACAGGTTTCCTATAGGTCAGTTGGCTGAAGATATTTTCTCAACGTAGGTCTCCTCTTCTAAAATGACTCTAGTTTATGTCAACTTGGCATAAAAACTACCAGCATGGATTGATAGAAAGTTCAAGGTCAAAGTTGTGCCAGATGTGGAATTCAGTGAAGGCCTTCTTTCTGATTGTAGATCGCTACCTTTCTGTGTTTGATCATGCAGAGAGGCAAATATTCACAAGAGAACAAGCTCTCATTTTTATAAAACCACTAATTATGTTTATGGGATGCATTCTCATGACTCAGTGATCCCATTTCCCAATGTCATCATACCGTAGGGTCAGGTTTTATTATTTGAGTTCAAGGGGTTGCAAAATCAGCAACTTAGTGTGTTATTGTCACAGTGTGGTCTTTAGCATGGTGCCTGGGACAAGTTCAATAGCTGGCTGGGAAGATGGCCGAGGTGGTAAAGTGCTTCCCTAGTAAGCATGCAACCTTAATTCGATCCCCAGGCCTCATGAGAGCATATATTTATAATCTCAGTGCTAGGATTATGGAGACAGATGGATATCTGGGGCCCTCTAGTGAGGCCAGACTAGCTTTTTTGGCCAGTACCAGGCTAATCTTAAAGGTAGTGCCCAGGAACAACATGCATGGTTGTCTTCTGGACTCTGCATGCATGTGCATACACACTTACACACACATACACCTGCACACCCATAAATATTTTATTGGAACCCAGCTATGCTTTCTGACATAAGTTCTACCCCTGATTTTACATGGTAACAGCAGAACTGAGTAGTTTCAAAAGACAGCATATGGCCTACAGGGTCTAAAATATTTCCTGTCAGGTCTTTATAGGGAAGGTTAGTATGTTTACCCATGTCCTTCCATGTTTTCCTAACTGTGTGGATTGTTGATCATTATAAGAGGATTAGACTTTAAAATGATTAAAAATGTCTCCAGTAAAAATAACAAGAAACAGAACAACATGACCACTGGGTGTCTCTCTTCCCTAAATTTCACAAAAGCCAAGGCTGAACCAGCCTTCAGCCAACTGGGGCTGTGACATACCAGACAAATATTGACAGTTGCTAAGGCAACTGGGGTAAAGTATTGGCCAGGGGATAATATAGGCGCCAATTGTGCGTGCCATGTTTCTCACATAGGGGAGATACAAAGAGAAAAATGAACGAAAAAAAGCATGTTTGGAGGCCTCTCTTCAATTGTGGCTGAGGAGTAAGTCACAGCTGATGTTTATCTTACCCCCAGCCTCTTCGTTCAATTTCTCTTGCACTTAACACTTTGGGGACTTGGGGATTCTTAAATCAGCTACAATGCATCACAAGAGGGAAAGTTTTCTGAGCACCACTTCTTTTGTCCAGTTGTGTCTGAAATTTACTTTTCTAAATTATAATGGTAACTGAATTCTTGATTTGAATGATTTGGTCACATGGGTGGTTTCTGTAGTAATTCTTTTCATTGCTATTTGTTCTGTGCCCTGCTCCTAAAAGGATGTGAAGAGGTGGGGCAACTGGAGTACTACCTCAGATGAAGTGTGAAGGACCCAGACACACCAGCCTAGGAGAATATAGGGAGACTACAGCACAGTTAGGGGAGCACTATGGAAAATGGTGACATCTTTTCCTACCCCAGCTTCCATCTTTTCAGTCTCATGTTCCACGTCTGGAGTAAAGTCAGGACCTGCTGAGAGATTTCAGTAGGAGAAGGTTAGCTGTGGAGCAGGAGAGGATCAGTTCTCAGAGAGGAAGATCAAGGCTAGTCCCTTATCCTCTCCACTATCCTGCTTGGTATTGGCTGCAAGAAAACTGTCGAGTATTTTACAGCACCCTGGGCAAATCTAGGCTTTCCTTTCAAGAAGAATTGGAAGGGCCTTGGGTTGGCCTTCAGGTTCTCATATCTGTCCCTTGACCAAATTCTTCTTCTTTCCAAGACTTTTTAAATAGAGCATCTGATCCAAAGTAAATCATACTTGGATTGTGCAGGTCAGTGCAGGAGTCAGGACTAGTAATATGTAGAGGCTGCGGTCTTCCCAGGCTCAGATCCTGTATATGGTCCTTCTTTGACCAAGTCATTGTTTTCCTCTCTGATCCTGTTTTTCCTTAGATGTATCAGGGGTTGATTGTGAATTTTCATAAGGCAGAAGCACTCATGCTCCATCCTGATCTCCAATGTCAAGAAGTCCTTCTTGCTTTAGTATATTTACTTCCGTGAATGAAATCCTACCTAAGGCATGTCTTCAGCCGTAGGGTGGAGCATGTGTTAGTTATTTTTCTCTTGCTGTGATAAAATGCCCCACTCAGGAACAACTTACAGATCAAGCATCTTGCATGGCAGCACATGATAGGAACGGGAACCTCAGAGATCACATCTCAACAGCAAAAGGAAGCAGAGAGGAAATGAGATGACTTGAGGCTATAAACTCAAAGCCCATCTCCAGTGAAGTACTTCTTTTAGAACAACTGCATGTCTGAAAAGTCCATAATCCCTCCAACTGGTGCTACCAATGGGAGAATTGCTCAAATACATCAACCTATAGGAGAAATTCTTCATTTTAACTGTTACATCCCACCTCACAGCCCCACAGGCAAATGCAAAATGTATTTATTCTGACATCAAAACTCCCTATAGTCTTTAAGAGTTTCAATACTGTCTAAAAGTTCCAAAGTTTCCCCATTCCCTACTCCCACCCCCAAGATCCCAACATGGTACAAACTCTCTGTGGCTATAAAATATCCTAAAAGAATTTCTGTCACTTCCAAGGCTGCTGGCACTCCAGACCCACCTAAGGATTTGAGACCATGTTAGACCTAGTAGTGTTGTATACCTTCTGTCTGTCTGTCTGTCTGTCTGTCTGTCTGTCTGTCTGTCTGTCTGCCTGTCTGCCTGCATGTCTCTTCCAGAGAGATGTTGTGGGCAGGGACTCAGATCTTTCTTATTTTCTGCTTTTAGAACAATTATTTCATTTTATTCTTTGCTTCCTATAACATGATGTGAAACATTTTTTTTATCTATTGAGCTTTTATCATTGGATAAACTTAGTCTTTTAGCATTATATTAATTCAAGGATCCCACCAATGACAGTATGGATATTGTGGGGACAGATAGTTTGCTTCTGTGGAGGGATATTCAGAATCAGATTTGAGCTCTACCTGCTAATGCCAGTGACAGCTTCACATTGTTATGATCAAAATTGTCTTCAGACAGAACCATATGGCAGTTTGGAAGTGCAATCATCTTGGTTTGATAATTATGGAGTAGTAAGACCTCAACCATGTCCTCTTTGTCAGTTAGAAATAAATTTTCAGATGCCAATGGAAGAAAGGGTAGATATTTGACTGTCTAAATTGCAAATATCACTTTACTTTTCTCTCTCCAAGATTGAAAAGGTCAGAAATTACAGTTAGGGGTGGGTAAAATGCCTGCTACATAATCATGATGACCAGAATTTGATCTCCAACACCCAAGTGAAAACACGAGGTATTTCAGTAAGCCCCTTGTCTTAGGGTTTTACTCCTGTGAACAGACCACCATGATCAAGGCAACTCTTATAAAGGACAACATTTCATGGGGGATTGCTTATAGGTTCAGAGGTCTAGTCCATTATCATCAAGGTAGGAGCATGGCAGTCATGGTGCTGGAAGAGCTGAGAGTTCTATATCTTCATCAAAAGGAAGCAAGGAGCAGACTCTTATCAGGTAACTAGGAGGAGAATCTGAAAGCCAACCTCTACAATGGCACATTTCCTCCAACAAGGCCATATTTGTTAATAGTGCCACTCCCTGGGCCAAGCATATTCAAACCACCATACCCCTTTAGTACCAATACTGAGGAATCTGAGTCAAGAGGATCTCTGAAGCTTAATGGTCACTTGGTGTAGCCAAATCAATAAGCTTCAGGTTCACTGAAAGACCCTATTTCAAGAAATAAGTTGAAGGCTCTCTGCTCCTCCTTGTTCCAGAGATAACTGCATCTTTTCATGCAGCTCCAGCCTCTGTCCTTAGACATGAGGGTGAAGGTCAAAGTGAATGCATTTGGCTATGTTGGGTGCCTGGTTTCCAGGGCTGCCAGCTTACCTAGTAAAGTGGAGATTGTTGCCATCAATGATGCCTTTACTGACCTCAACTACATGGTCTACATGTTCCAGTATGGCTCTATCCATGGCGAGTTCAACAGCACAGTCAAGACTGAGAATGAGAAACTTATTGTCAATGGGAAGCCCATCACTATCTTCCAGGAGCTAAATCCTGCTAACATCAAATAGGGTGATGCTGGTGCTGAGTATGTCATAGTGTCTACTGGTGTCTTCACCATGGAGAAGGTTGGGGTCCAATTGAAGGGAGGGGCCTAAAGAGTTCTGGACTCTACCCCTTCTACTGATGCCCACATGTTTGTGATGGGTAAGAACCACAAGAAATAAGATTGTTAGCAATGCTTCCCGTACCATCAACTGCTTAGCTCCCCTGGCCAAGGTCATCAGTGACAACTTTGGCATTGTGGAAGGACTCATAACCACAGTCTATTCTGTCACGGCTACTTGGAAGACTGTGGATGGCCCTTCTGGACAGCTGTGGTGTGATTGTTATGGGGCTGTCCAGAACATCATCCCTGCATCCACAGGTGCCACCAAGGCTGTGGGCAAGGTCATCCCAGAGCTGAATGGGAAGCTCACTGTCCCACTAACATGGCCTTCCTTGTTCCTAGCCTCAATGTGTCTGTTGTGGATCTGACATTCTGCCTGGAGAAGGCTGCCAAGTATGACGACATCAAGAAGGTGGTGAAGCAGGCATGGGCAGGCCCACTAAAGGGCATCCTGGGCTCTACTCAGGTTGTCTCCTGTGACTTTAACAGTGACTCCCACTCTTCCACCTTTGATGCTGGGCTTGGCATTCCTCTCAATCACAACGTTGTAAAGCTCATTTCCTGGTATGCCAATGAATACACTGTAGCAACAGGGTGATGAACCTTATGACCTACTTGGCCTCCAAGGAGTAAGAAATCCTGGACCACCCACCCTAGCAGGAACACAAGGTCAAAAGAGAGGCCCTGGGCTGCTGAGGAGTTCCTGTCCCAATTCAGCCCCCAACACTGAGCATCTCCCTCACAGTTCCCATCCCAGACCTCCATTAATAATGGAGGTCTGTAGATCCATACTATCTTGAATACCATCAATAAAGTTTCCTGAACCAACAAAAACAAAAAAAATGAAATTAGTTGGAAAGTGATAGAAGAGGCTGATACCAGTTGTATCACTAGTATCAGCCTCCGGCTTCTACTTGTGCCCCTCCCAGCTCCCCCTCCCCCTCCACATACCTGAAAGAAAAAAAAAATGATAAAATTAGAAGTCCCTCATCTGCATGGGATGCTTGTACTCTCCTGGATAGTGAAGCATTGTTCAGCATATCCTCTGAGCATGCCCAAACTTTGCTGTCTTCAAATTGTCTCCAGTGAGTAAGACTGGCTCTGTGAGTGTGGAGCACATGGAACTGATTATGGTGTGGCATCTAGGAAAATCCTACATCTGACATTTGTCTTCTAGAAAACCATCAACCTGTCCACTGACCCTGTAGACTGCCCAGATTTTGAGTCTCTTCTGAAGGACTGAGAAATTCCATTTTCCCCACTGGACGGGAGGGGCTGGTTGAGGTCATTATGATGATTCATAAAGAGCATGCTGAACTGTATCTCCCAAAGGAGCTTGAAATATTGATTTTATGCATGCCATGTTAAAGATTGAACAGTTGTAGCTCTGCTTTGTATATTACTCCTTGAAGTCTTTAAACAAGATAGCTCTGCCACCAACACAGATGACACATCCTAATTAATCTTTGTGGAGAGGACCTGACAGGTTTCAATGAGCTCATCCAAATGGCACCAGTTCTCCTCTGATACTGAGGATAAATTGGAACAAGGCATGATTTATAGGAAATAAAAGTATCACTCCCATTTCTTCATTTTTCTTGTGTAGGTCAATCATCTTCAAAATGGGTTCTGACTTGTAGATTTGGTAGAAATGCACTGTAGAAATTCGATGTTGCCAGCATATGATGATGGATTGATGTACAGTAAATGGTGATCATCTTTTCTAAGTTCTGTAATGGGCACTGAAGAGCTTTCTAGAAAAGGGCAGGTGCCACAAAACCCAAAAGGACGCTTTTCTCTTCCTTTGGGAAAGTAAGATAATTACAGGTTTAAGTCATTTGTGGGAAACATGACTGATGGTTCAAATGAACTTATAAATAAGTTCTTTCAAGTTTACAGATTGTATGAATCATACAGTTTTCAAATGAAGAAATGGCAAATGTTCAATAAATATGTCAAAAATGTTCAACATATTTAGCTATCAGGGAAATGCAAATCAAAACTATGTTGTGATTTTGTCTTACCCCAGCCAGACTATGTGCCATCAAGGGAAATGGGTGACAGATATTGGCAAGGACGATGAGAAAGGGACTCCTTATAAGCAGCTGATGAGCCTACAGATTATCATTCTATGGAAATCACTATGAGAGTTCATCAAAAATTAAAAACAAAAATTCTATACAACCCAGCTGCAGCATTTCTGGGTATACATCCAAAAGAATTAAAGTCACCTTACTATAGAGATAACAGTGTATTCATATTTATTGTATCACTATTCATAATACCCAGATTAGTGATCAGGTTATGTGCCTCCAGTAGATGAATGAAGAAAATATGACATATTATACATATTTATATCTATATGTAGATACACACACAACAGAGTTTTATTTAGTTGTTAAGAAGAGTGAAGGCTTAGCAAATGAGTACAGGGACACATATGTCTATAGTTATAGCACACATGGGAGGCTGAAGCAGGAGGATAACAAGTTTGAAGCTAGCCAGTGTTATAACTGAAGTTGTTTCTAAAAACAAACAGAACAACACAAATTCAAGAAAAATAAAATTGTGTCTTTTTCAAACAATGGGTGGACATGGCTATTATCACATTTAATGAAATAAGCAAGGCTCATGGAGAAGAATATGACAGATTCTTTTCCACAAGTGAAGTCCAGCAGAGATGAAAAGACATGAAAGTAAAACAGAATTGTTAGGAATGTGGAAACAGAAGATGGGGAAAGAGTATAAGAAAGAGTAGTGGGTAGTTGTGAATATATAAATTTTATACATTTGTGGAAATGACATAATAAATCCCTATATTTTATTAAAATTAAAATTTAAGAAGATATAAATTAACAATTGGCTATTATTGGAGGTATTTATTGTATTAAGTATTCTACTTTGTTTAAAAGTTCAACACTTTTGTCAAAGAATCTGTGTCCAACAATATAATGCAAGATATAGGCAAGATGACAAGAGGTGGAATGAAAGTAATAAATAATAACTCTAGCCTTCTTGTATAGACATTGTAGATTAATTTTGGAAATGCCACTGAGGCTCTACTAAATGGAGAAATTATTCTTAATACATTGGATGGGAATCATTAACTAATGAATAACTTGCATCTTCACAGGTTGCTAGGCTATAATGACCCATTTCTAAAGCTGACCTGATGAATTCAATGAATCTGTCTGTATGTCTTTGTATTTACAATGCACATCCACATCTCCTTTGGGCACCCTGTCAGAGCAAGTGGCCCTATAAAAGTACCAAGTCAAATTTGTTCATGAGTGAGATAGAGTGACTTTTTCCAGTGTCTTCTGCCAGTTTCGGAGCTGCTATAGGTATAGTTTTAGTGAATAGTCTCACTACTCATTTCATGACTACCATTCATTCTGTGCTTTGAGAGATCAGAATATACCTCAAAGCCACTGTGTTTGTTGTTGTTGTTGTTGTTGTTGTTGTTGAGAAATTAAAAGAGCTATGCCATAGAAGAGTAATCCAGAAATGTGTGTACTGATAGAGATAGGGCACAAGGTGGCGAAGGGCACTTCCAATTCTTGGAAGCTGATAGTCTATTTGGTTGGGTCTAGAGCCAAGCACTCTGGGTGTGAATCCTTACTAGTCTTATCTATAAGTGGGACAATAATATTATCTTGGTGGATAGAGTGAAGTAAAACCAGGATACACAGTATTTACAAGTCTACTACATTTAGCTGTCTCAGTCTTAACACAGTTGAGGGGTCACAGAAGTTGCTGAATTGAACATCCTTGTTTGTGGACACAGAAGTTCTAATAGCAGGCAACCTTGAAATGTTTAGTTTTCTGACTCTAAGTACATTGTTTCCCAACTGATTCTTTGATTATGGCTTTGCTTCAGTTAGGCTGTGTTGGGGTTGGTGAGAATCTTGCTAGAGGATGTTTTGGGGTTGATCTTGAATGATAAACATAAAGCAAAGATAGAGGAAGGAGGACACTATGTGGAAAACACAGGTGACCACAGTAAGATGGGAACCCTCTTGGCCAGGTGAGGAGGTCTCTGCACGGCGGACCATTGAACATGGCTTTGGAATGATACCTTTCCGTTCATGAATGAAGGGAATCATCTAATGCTCCTTTTTCTGTGCATTTCTGTCTTTGAGGCATGTAGTAGGTAGGAGAGGAGTGTAACCTTTTCTTTTCTTTTCTTTTCTTTTCTTTTCTTTTCTTTCTTTCTTTCTTTCTTTCTTTCTTTCTTTCTTTCTTTCTTTCTTT